>NIVC01001560.1:42500-78337 GCA_002269645.1 Macrostomum lignano | reverse complement strand
AACTAGGCGAAGCTCTTCGCCGACTTCGCTGTACTCGGCTGGCGGGGCCGAGGGCATCCAGCTGGCGCTGGGTGAGGGCGCCGCTCCGTCTGAGCCGATGATTGACGTATTCGAGGCACAGGGCCTTGCCTTCGGCCACCAGGTCATCTGGTTGGGTCCGGCTTGCGAGGCTTGGGACGAGTCCTGTTGTTGCTGGGGGCCGCTGGCTCGGCCTGTGCTCGGCGAAGATGGACGGCGATGGTGGTGGTGGTGAAGGTAAGACGGTTGCGAGAAGCGGAGGCTGCGCTGACGTTGACTGATGGCGCTATGGACGCTGGAGATTCGCCGTGAGGCATTTTTTGGGTTCTCTGCGGGTTTGGCTTTGGATTTGGATTTGGATTTGGATTTGGAGAATTCCGTTCGGCTTTAATCACGGGACAGTTGGGATGGGTAGATTGAGTTGTGGGTAGGTAGGTAGACGGGTAGGTAGGGTAAACGGGTAGGTAGATTGACGGGTAGGTAGATAGACAGGTAGGTAGGCAGATGGGTAGGTAGGCAGATGGGTAGGTGGTAGACGGGTAGGTAGGTAGACGTGTAGGTAGATAGACGGGTAGGTAGACGGGTAGGTATGCAGATGGGTAGTAGCTACAAATTTAAGTAAGTATATAGGTAGGTAGACAGTTAAGTAGAAGATAGGTTAATAGTTATGTGGACAGATTCTGTAGAGTGGCAGATAGACGGTAGTTAGACTAATATTTCTCATGTGAAGCTCTATAAAAACCGCTCTATTTATATCAAGTCCAGGCGCAAAAACAGAGAGCTGGCGAGGTGGCACAGCGCTCCATTTCTTATCTAATCTGGGAGAGTTCTAGGGGAGCAGCAAAAAATGTAAATACAGAATAACGGTGGGACTCGACTCAAACTCAGGGCCCAATGCCGCGAAAAATAGGGTCTCAATCGGATAAAAAGGCATTAATCCTGGCTCACTAGTAGCGAGTTTCCACTATGACATGTCTTCAACAAGTCCTTGTTCTGTAGGTTATGTTCTAAGCTTCATGAAAAATATGAATTCGAAGCTTATTAAGCATTAAATACGTGTATGTTTTGTACGACCAATAATGATAGGTTTCGATAGTGCATTTTTAATGGTTGCGCGAAACTCCGCCCTACTGCTGTCTATGGTTGAAAAGCACTCACCCCTATAGAACAGAGTTTTGAGTATGGAGGTCAGGCTCAGCTGCTGGCTCCAGCTGCGCACTGAGCTGATGCACCAGTCCGTGTGGCTGCCGCTTCGCCCCCTGTTAAGCATGGCTTTGTGCCTCTCGCTCTCCAGAATGATCTCCATGTAGGGTGGTAGGCGCGAGATCCGCCTGCTGGTGTCCGGGTTGTAGGCGACGCGGCGCTGAACTGGCGCGCTGACTGGCGCGTGGCGCTGAGGCTGTTTTGATTGCGGCGGCATTTGACTGATAATGAGGGGAGGGGGTGAATGCATGCGGCAACCCTTTTGACCAAGCTATCAGATTTACTTATCAATAATAATAATTGATTACACCTGCCCCAATGGGCAAATGTGCAACCGACAGCTCAGCCGCAGCTATTGCGCGGCGCATCTGAAGGCTGCGTACGGCTGTTCAGTCCAAGGACTGGGGGGTCGCCACACACCCTCAATTACCCATTTTACAGCTGGGTGAACTGAAGCAATGCAGAGTTAAGTGTCTTGCTCAAGGACACAGATTGTTCTAAGTGGGCCGAGAATCGAACCCCCGACCTTCAAGTCGTGAGTCCGACGCTCTAATCAGTAGACTACAAACCCTCTCATCGTATTTGAACCTCTTTGATAGATCAAACCATCAGCTTTGTTGATCAAGCTATCAGCTCAGTTGATCAAGCTATCAGCTCTGTTGATCAAGCTATCAGCTCTGTTGATCAAGCTATCAGCTCTGTTGATCAAGCTATCAGCTCTGTTGATCAAGCTATCAGCTCTGTTGATCAAGCTATCAGCTCTGTTGATCAAGCTATCAGCTCTGTTGATCAAGCTATCAACTCTATTGATCAAGCTATCAATTCTATTGATCAAGCTATCAAGCCTGATGCCTGTTTATCTTAAGTCTTAATTCAGCCCAATGGACCTAAACCTTTTCGAATAAGCGCACTATGCTACTGATCTCAGTAGGCATTCTCATTTAAAATACTAAATGCAGCAAGTTTATTGTTTCTTGCTATCCTGTTTCCCAAGCGACGCAAAAAAGTAATTTGGAAACCGCAACAAAGGAGAGGAAAGGAAAGAGTGCAGTGGCCTCCGCACTTCCTTCTTATGGCTATAAGTCAGGATAAGAAATGGGAAGGTGGAAGCTTGGAGACAGTATTAGAGCTAAAGGTGTGCGACACTGACTTACGGGGGGGGCCGACTTCGCAGCAGCCGGCAGCTGATGCCATTTCATCTGCTATCCATGCCGCTATGGGCAACGTTCTAATAAATAAAGCCACTGCACACGACTGCTTTTCTTCTAAGGCGAAGAAAGGAAAAGATGAAAGGTAAAATGCCATTGAAAAAGTTTATCTCAGAAGTATTGAAGGGGAGGGGCAGAGCGACTCAGTGGTGAACGCGTCGGACTCTTGCGCGCCACAACGGCACCTGGTTCGATTCACACTCATAAGGGCCAACCCCCAAGGTACAGAGAGTGTACATGCCTGATGATTAGAAAGTCAGGGCTGCTGTACACCCTGTGTGAGCGTGTAGGAAACTAACCGGACCAGAAACTAACAGGACCAGAAACTAACAGGACCGGAAACTAACAGGACCGGAAACTAACAGGACCGGAAACTAACAGGACCGGAAACTAACAGGACCAGAAACTAACAGGACCAGAAACTAACAGGACCAGAAACTAACAGGACCGGAAACAAACCGGACCGGAAACTAACAGGACCGGAAACTTAATGGACCGGAAACAAACCGGACCGGAAACTAACAGGACCGGAAACTTAATGGACCGGAAACTAACCGGACCGGAAACTAACCGGACCGGAAACTTACAGGACCAGAAACTAACAGGACCGGAAACTAACAGGACCAGAAACTAACAGGACCGGAAACTAACAGGACCGGAAACTAACAGGACCAGAAACTAACAGGACCAGAAACTAACAGGACCAGAAACTAACAGGACCGGAAACTAACAGGACCAGAAACTAACAGGACCGGAAACTAACAGGACCGGAAACTAACAGGACCGGAAACTAACAGGATCAGAAACTAACAGGACCAGAAACTAACAGGACCAGAAACTAACAGGACCGGAAACAAACCGGACCGGAAACTAACAGGACCGGAAACTTAATGGACCGGAAACAAACCGGACCGGAAACTAACAGGACCGGAAACTTAATGGACCGGAAACTAACCGGACCGGAAACTAACCGGACCGGAAACTTACAGGACCAGAAACTAACAGGACCGGAAACTAACAGGACCAGAAACTAACAGGACCGGAAACTAACAGGACCGGAAACTAACAGGACCGGAAACTAACAGGACCGGAAACTAACAGGACCAGAAATTAACAGGACCAGAAACTAACAGGACCAGAAACTAACAGGACCGGAAACTAACAGGACCAGAAACTAACAGGACCGGAAACTAACAGGACCGGAAACTAACAGGACCGGAAACTAACAGGACCGGAAACTAACAGGACCAGAAACTAACAGGACCAGAAACTAACAGGACCAGAAACTAACAGGACCGGAAACAAACCGGACCGGAAACTAACAGGACCGGAAACTTAATGGACCGGAAACAAATCGGACCGGAAACTAACAGGACCGGAAACTTAATGGACCGGAAACTAACCGGACCGGAAACTAACAGGACCGGAAACTTAATGGACCCGAAACAAACCGGACCGGAAACTAACAGGACCGGAAACTTAATGGACCGGAAACTAACAGGACCAGAATCTAACCGGACCGGAAACTTAATGGACCCGAAACAAACCGGACCGGAAACTAACAGGACCGGAAACTTAATAGACCGGAAACAAACCGGACCTGAACCCGGCGATTTTAAACGCCTTTTTCTTACCAGTACGAGCTACACAATTCTAAGCAGTGTAAAACTCCCTAAAGGCTGTATAAACGATTAATTCATTACTTACCGATATGTTAATGCGTGTGCCTTCGGCAAATGGCTAAATTTTCGTTTTGAGCTTCTGTCAAGCGACTGAATTTTGATATATTTTATAGCATACATGTACAGACATTCTATCACCGAGCTGTCAAAAGAGAAAATTTTCTACCCAGCAGATAGCCAGCGCGCAGTCAGTGACAGCCGGTAAAAATCACATGGCCCCCCCTCAGCTTAGCTGTCAGCACTGCACCAGGCTGTGCCCGCCTCTGAAGCATTCATCTAGGGCCTCGTCCCGGCAGAACCCCCTGCCTGTTCCATTCCATACTGTATGCATACGCACGGGTTTCCTGTTGCTTCGAACTGCTCATGGACAATAAAAGTAGAGAGAGAGAGAGAGAGAGAGAGAGAGAGAGAGAGAGAGAGAGAGAGAGAGAGAGAGAGAGAGAGAGAGAGAGAGAGAGAGAGGGTGCTGCTGGCATCTTTTTTGTGCTGATGTCTATGGCCGAACAATCAACTTGGTTTCCTTTTTCGTCTATGTCAATCTTTCGTCTATGGAAAACTCCGGCCCGCTAAGCCTCTCTATTCGGGTCCTCGGGTCCTTTGAAACTTTACAATGGCAATCCGTCTCGCTTAAGGCTTGTCTCTTTTCAGCTCTCTTCTCTCTTCTCTCTCTCCTTTCCTCTCTGATTTGTCCAGACGTTTTCATACGGAACTCCATGAACAATAGGAAAATGGAAGATAGACAATTAGAAGCTTCTTTTTAGGAGGCCCGCTAACGAACCTATAGAAACTCTAGAGTGAGAGAAGACGGGTTCTGTCAAAGTGATAACAGCGTGAACTGCGCTGGGATCCTTCTGGGATTTTGTGTTGCACCCCCGCTGTCTCTGCCATAGATAGTAGACAGCAGGAGAGTCAAATCCCTGCATTCCCAATTCCCCTTAGCTACCAGCCGGCCTGCGTGATAGTCGAATAGCCTATGGTCTATTAATAGCGCACTGCCACCATGCGCGCACCCTGCAGTTGCTATCGCACGGCTGCAGCAGCCAAGTAAGTCTTTCGTCCGTCCCCCCACGATATCCCAAACCCCCACCGGCCCCTGTGTGCGCCAGAACGCTAGCGGGCTGAAAAGTCTATGGAAGCAATCAATAAGTTGAACGCCCGACCATTGGGCGGCGCGGAACCCGGCCACCTCAGCGGCTCGAGGCGCCGTAAACCTAAACGCGGTTAGAATAATGCATTCTGAGTCGAGATTTTGCAACAGGGGACGAGCCTATTCAACGGAAGATGGGCAAGTCGAAGGATTCGCACCTGCTGGCATTTCTGGGCGGCGTGCCGGCGCTGTCACTGGTCCTGCTAGTTTACACAGCCCTGGGCGCTGTCGCCATCATGTGCATCGAGAATCGTAAAGTCCCAACCGCGAACCGCGGCATCAGCCCCGATCGGGCGGACACAGACTTCCTCTTCCGGCTGTACGAGATTCGAACTAGCAAGCTCATCTCTAGGGAGAAATTCGCCGAGACTGCTATTAAAGAGATGGAGAAATGGCAGGAGGTGAAGGCTAATCTAGAGTGGGACTTTTGTTCAGCGTTTCTGTACTGCTTCACTCTGCACACTACTATAGGTGAGAAGTGAGAACCATTGTAAATTTACTAAATCTACGATGCTGACAAAAGCTAACGGATAAGAGCTACGCTCGGATAGCTCGCATTATAGAGCACCAGTTCGCCAGATAAAGAATCCATCTCATGGCCGCGGGCCAGATGAGAGAGGAATAAAGAGAAGAATAGAGGAAAGTCAAGTGAAGAGAGGAGAAAGGAGAGAGGAAAGAGGAGGGGGAGAGGCAGAGATTAGAGAGAAAGAGGAGAGAGAAGAGAGGGGAGGGTAGAGGCTAGAGAAGAGAGAGAAAAGATAGAGAAGAGGGGAGAGAGAAAAGAGAGAAGAGAGGGGAAAGAGGAGAGGAGAGAGAAGAGGGGAGAGAGGATAGGCCAGAGAGGAGAGAGAAGAAAGGAGAGGAGAGAGGCTAGAGGAGAGAGAAGGGGGAGAGAGGAGAGAGAAGAGAGGAGAGGGAGAGGCTAGAGAGGAAAGAGAAGAGAGAAGAGGGGAGAGGCTAGAGAGGAAAGAGAAGAGAGGAGAGAAGGGAGAGAAGAGAGGAGAGAGGAGAGGATAGAGAGAAGGGAGATGAGAGGCTACAGAGGAGAAGAGAGGAGAGGGAGAGGCTACAGAGGAGAGAGAAGAGAGGGAGAGGAGAGAGAGGAGAGAGAAGAGAGGAGAGGAGAAAAGCTAGAGAGTACAGGGTGCAGTCTGGTCAATGCTAAGTATGTAGCTCTCATCACAGCTGCTGTCTCACACTCAATCCTTCTCAATCTGACATCCTATACAGGATACGGACACGTGTCGGCCCGCAGCTCCGCAGGCAAATGGTTCAGCGTTCTCTACTCCCTAGCTGGCATACCGCTCTGCCTCGTGTACATCGGCCGTCTGGCTGCTCTACTCGAACGCAAAATTGGCGCCAAACTGCGCGCTAACGCTTGGCGCGGCGCAGGCCTGACGTTGGACGCCACGGCGGCCATATTCGGTGCCTACTGCTGCCTTGGCGCCTGTCTGTTTGCCGTCACCGAGCGCTGGAACCCCATGGACGGTGCCTACTTTGCAGTGATCTCGGCCACTAGCGTCGGCCTTGGCGACCTGGTGCCGGGGCACGCCAACCCCGTCCGCACAGTCGCCTCGGTGGCCTATCTGACACTGGGCCTCGCCCTGTGCACCCTGCTGCTCAACCAGCTCAACGAGCGGCTGGCCAGCTGGCTTGCCGACCCGGAGCCGGCGCCGGTGCACGCCGAGTACAGCTACCAGGAGGAGGGGAACAGCAAGGAGCGCTGATTGCTACCCGTCATTGTCATGCTGAAGAATTTCACTTTTTCTGACACTTGATTACCAGAATCAGCTAGAAGGCTTACAGAATGAGCTGTGGGAAGTCTGGGAGCTCACAGAATGAGCTGGGGAAGTCTGGGAGCTCACAGAATGAGCTGTGGAAAGTCTGGGAGCTCACAGAATGAGCTGGGGAAGTCTGGGAGCTCACAGAATGAGCTGGAGAAGCCTGGGAGCTCACAGATTGAGCTGGAGAAGTCTGGGAGCTCACAGATTGAGCTGGAGAAGTCTGGGAGCTCACAGAATGAGCTGGAGAAGTCTGGGAGCTCACAGAATGAGCTGGAGAAGTCTGGGAGCCCACAGATTGAGTTGGGGAAGTCTGGGAGCTCACAGAATGAGTTGGGGAAGTCTGGGAGCTCACAGAATGAGCTGGAGAAGTCTGGGAGCTCACAGAATGAGCTGAGGAGGTCTGGGAGCACACAGAATGAGCTGGAGAAGTCTGGGAGCTCACAGAATGAGTTGAAGAAGTCTGGGAGCCCACAGATTGAGTTGGGGAAGTCTGGGAGATCACAGAATGAGCTGGAGAAATTTTAAAGTGCAAGAATACGAGTCAGTTATAATAAATTCAATGAGGCAAATATTCAGTAGTTTTACAAATAACTATTTTCTTGTCACTTTTCTTTACTAATTAGCTTCACTTTCCGACTAATCAGGATTATTGAAGATGCAAAATAAGTAGTCAGCGTTTTGAGCATAAGTTTACAATCTATCATATTCTAGCTAGGTAATGTATAATCTTAACCGCTTTTTTACCAGGCAAACAGAAACGCACATACGAATTATTCCTTACAATTTTGTAACATACCGCAATATTAATTTATTACTGAAATTATTTCAGTTCTAAATTGATTTTCTACCATAGCTTAGATATTTAACAACTAGGTTTTTTCACTTGGCCAGCACTTTGATCCTGAACTCAATAAATAAATAATTAATTAACAAAATAACAATGAATTTTCATTATTTTCATTTTCAACAGACACGTGACGTGACAAACAGCTCGCGTGAGTGGGATATTGTAAAACTTTTATTTAAAATTTAAATGCTTTGTCAAAGACTTATGCATGCTTGAAATGGTTAACCCTGTTTGAGATGCTTGCTTTAATCGACAACTTTTTATTATAAGTTGGATTATATTTAATGTTATATTAACATACAGATTATTGGGCGATAAAAGCATTGTCTGACTTTTATTAACTACAATAATAATAGTTCTAAAATTCATACAAATTTACAATTAAAAAGACTTGAAGGAATAAAATTTAACAGAGTAATTTTATTATACAAACTATAATTTGAAAGCTTATTATTAAACAACAGCAACAAAAAAGCTGACACAGGTGGGGACTGAGAGAAACACAGAGATTTTAGTTTGGCAAAGGTAAGAATAAAACGATTAAATTAATTTAAATAGAAATTAACAAACTTATTACAACTGAGCAAAGTTTATAAGGGAATTTATTAGCTGAAAAAATTAGCATACATAATTAACCTAAGCACACAACAAATGGACAATTATATGGATATATAATCATTATTAATAGTACACAAGCTTAATTAAATAAACACACCTAACATGACACACGAATAAAAACAAACTTGTGTGCTAGAGAGACGCAAAAGAACTACAGCACCTATATAAATGGCTTTTCTGTGGTACTGAGATATAAAAAATTAAATTAAATCGTTTTAACACTACTGAATACTGAATGCTGCAGTAGCATTGTTTGCATTTTAAACTTAGAAGACTTTATTGCCATTATCTGTGATAGCAGACTACTTTCATTCATCAGACGTCTGTTCAGTCAGTCAGTCAGTCAGTCAGTCAGTCAGTCAGTCAGTCAGTCAGTCAGCCAGTCAGTCAGTCAGTCAGTCAGTCAGCCAGTCAGCCAGTCAGTCAGTCAGTCAGTCAGTCAGTCAGTCAGTCAGTCAGTCAGTCAGCCAGTCAGTCAGTCAGTCAGTCAGCCAGTCAGTCAGTCAGTCAGTCAGTCAGCCAGCCAGTCAGTCAGTCAGTCAGTCAGTCAGTCAGTCAGTCAGTCAGTCAGTCAGTCAGTCAGTCAGTCAGTCAGTCAGTCAGTCAGTCAGTCAGTCAGTCAGTCAGTCAGTCAGTCAGTCAGTCAGTCAGTCAGTCAGTCAGTCAGTCAGTCAGTCAGTCAGTCAGTCAGTCAGTCAGTCAGTCAGTCAGTCAGTCAGTCAGTCAGTCAGTCAGTCAGTCAGTCAGTCAGTCAGTCAGTCAGTCAGTCAGTCAGTCAGTCAGTCAGTCAGTCAGTCAGTCAGTCAGTCAGTCAGTCAGTCAGTCAGTCAGTCAGTCAGTCAGTCAGTCAGTCAGTCAGTCAGTCAGTCAGTCAGTCAGTCAGTCAGTCAGTCAGTCAGTCAGTCAGTCAGTCAGTCAGTCAGTCAGTCAGTCAGTCAGTCAGTCAGTCAGTCAGTCAGTCAACTAAAAGTGACAGGCTTATATTCATATCTGTGGTAGTTGGGATTAAAGGGAAATTTTTGGTATTTTATAAAATAGTTTTATAGCAAAAAATAAGCTATATTATAGAACCTTAATCGATGCCATGAATTTAGAAAATAACAAAACTAAGCAATTGTCTGGATGAAGTTTTCAATAGAGGCGCACACTTGATCAGCAAACTGTGGCTGCTGCTGTTCGGCAGTGGAATTAGCAGTCCGCAGTCCGGCCAGACAGTCACTCAGTCGAGTGTAGGCAGAGTCCAGCTGCTGCCTGGTCAGACTAGCCGTCCGACTGACCAGCTGGTTCAGCAGGTTCTGCAGCCGGTTTCTAACCACCATGGCATCCGGCTGACGATACGGAGAGCCACCGGCAGCTGACGATGACGGCTGAGCAGCCGGCGGCTGCTGCTGCTGTGGAGGGCTGGCAGAAGCTGACAAAGACCGTCTAGTAGTGGGAGTTGCAGCAGCAGCAGCGCTTGCTGTCTCAGCTTCAGCATCATTTGTCGCCGAAGTGGCAACAGTGGCGGATCTGCGGCTGTACCGATCGGCGCGAGACACTCCACTACCACTGTTGCTGCCGCTCAAACAGCCGTTGCCATGCTGTTGCCGGGTTGGTCCGTTAGTAGACGGGTGAGTTGAAAGCGAGGATTTCTTTGTCGCAGCAGTTTGGCCGGTAGCAGCGGCGGCAGGTGCACCGTCGTCGCGTCGACGATCGCGAATTCGTTTACAGTCGTCCTCGAAGTCGGAGTCCATCTCCGCTTTCACGATGGCCTGGGCGACGTCGCGTAGGGCGCAGGCGCGGTGTCGGATGGCTACGGACTCGTCGTCGGTGACCGGGTTGTACTCCAAGGCGTTGCGAGAGATCAAGTCTACATCGGCTAGAAAGTCCTCGGCGCAGCAGTAGTCGCCGCGATCGATCTTGTCCATCACGGTGGCCAGGTCCATGGGATTCTTGATGATGTCGTAATAGTCAGCGACGTCTGTCACCGGCTTAGCGAATACGAAGAATCGGCGGTCTCTGAGGGGTCAAGGAGGCAAATGGATTATGGGCTTGAAGGTTCAGGATGATGGATCAGATGGTTCAGGATGGAAGATCTGAAGGTTCAGGGTGGTGGATCTGAAGGTTCAGGCTGATGGATCTGAAGGTTCAGGATGGCGGATCTGAAGGTTCAGGCTGATGGATCTGAAGGTTCAGGATGGCGGATTTGAAGATTCAGGATGGTGGATCTGAAGGTTCAGGCTGATGGATCTGAAGGTTCAGGATGGCGGATCTGAAGGTTCAGGCTGATGGATCTGAAGGTTCAGGATGGCGGATTTGAAGATTCAGGATGGTGGATCTGAAGGTTCAGGCTGATGGATCTGAAGGTTCAGGATGGCGGATCTGAAGGTTCTGGAAGATGCAAGATGATTGCTCATGATGGTATAATTGTAGCACACTTTAGTTTCAGAATTATGGTGGTTCTAAAAGTTTTAGAATATTGTGAAATTCAAAGGATCAAAATGAGAGGAGCCATAGTCTAAAAGCACGCAAGACGGTTTCACCCGACTCACCTAGCCAGCTTGTTGCAAGTATCGCGCAGAAAGATTCTCAACTCTCGCAGTTGCCCCTCCTCTCTACGGGCGAGTCGCTTGGCTTCAGCCGGGTCAGCGCGGGCGGCGGACTGGCCGGAGCCAGCGGCAGCGGCGGCAGCGACTCGGCTGGCGGAAGTTCTCCGCCGCTGCCGCAGCCGACACCGCCGTCGGCATCATCCAGCACCGTGGCAGCATTGAGCACCATATCGCTGAAGAAGGCCCGTCGCTGAGCGTCAGTTGGACTTGGCACCCGGACGGTGACCAGATCCTCAGACGAGCAGTCCAGCCAGTCGGGCGGCTGAAACGAATCGCCGATTTCGTCAGCGTCCAGATTGATGCACTCGCGAGTCATGAGCACCAGCAGCGGCAGCGAAGGATCGAAGTCACGAAGGCTTGCCAGCAGGCAGCGACGCACCGTGTCCGACAGGCCGCCAGTTGACGAGTCGCCGAACAGCGAGTCGCAAGCCGGCACGTACAAGGCGGCTGGGGCGGCGCGACGGAGCTCGCGAAACAGATCGGCCACGGCCTCTTCCGGACAGCGGACACTGGCCGAAGCGTACAGAGCGGCCGGATCTAGGCAGTGAGCCGGCAAGGATTCCATTCGGTGCAGAATGGCCGGGCCCAGATACTTGGCTAGACAGTCGCCAGTCTGTCCGAGCAGCATGACTAGCCGGCGTTGGCTTCCACTCGGCCGGCCGGCCGGCCTGGCGGCCAGCAGCTGACGAAGCCGGTCAGCAGCGTCCGCGGCCGCTTCCGAGTAGAGCGGATTCAAATAGGCCGGGGGCGGCCGGGCCACGGCCGGCGTGGATCGCTGTCCGGCTGGCCGGACTCGGACAAGAGCGGCGGTCAGATCTCCGGCGCTAACTGAGATTCTGGCATTATCCAGCAGCAGTTTATCCTTGCTGTAGTAGATCTGCGGATAAGCTCGGCGAAGCGCGGACAGGCCGGCCTCGGTGCTCAAGGCTTTCAGATCCGCGCCGCAATAGCCGGCTGTAGACTCGGCCACCGAGCGCAGCGTCTCCTCGGACAGTTGAAAGTGTCCGAGATGTAGACGAAGAATTTCCAAACGGGCTGCTTCGTTAGGCAGCGAGAAACGAAGCTCCCGATCGAATCGGCCGGGACGGCGCAGCGCGGGATCGATGCTGTCCAGCCGGTTGGTGGCACCGATCACGATCACCTGGGGCAGCCATAGCAACCATTATGAATTATGAAGAATGATGAAAAATAAATACTACTGATGTACCTGTCAATAGCAACCAACACTAGCATTTACCCAGCGCCCATAGCAACCAAGACTAAGATGTACTTAGCGCCCATAGCAACCAAGACTAAGATGTACTTAGCGCCCATAGCAACCAACACTAAGATGTACTTAGTGGCCATAGCAACCAACAATAGGATGTACTTAGCGCCCATAGCAACCAACACTAAGATGTACTTAGCGCCCATAGCAACCAACACTAAGATGTACTCAGTGCCTATAGCAACCAACACTAAGATGTACTCAGCGCCCATAGCAACCAACACTAAGATGTACTCAGTGCCCATAGCAACCAACACTAAGATGTACTTAGTGCCCATAGCAACCAACAATAGGATGTACTTAGCGCCCATAGCAACCAACACTAAGATGTACTTAGCGCCCATAGCAACCAACACTAAGATGTACTCAGTGCCTATAGCAACCAACACTAAGATGTACTCAGCGTCCATAGCAACCAACACTAAGATGTACTCAGTGCCCATAGCAACCAACAATAGGATGTACTTAGCGCCCATAGCAACCAACAATAGGATGTACTTAGCGCCCATAGCAACCAACACTAAGATGTACTCAGCGCCCATAGCAACCAACACTAAGATGTACTCAGTGCCTATAGCAACCAACACTAAGATGTACTCAGCGCCCATAGCAACCAACACTAAGGTGTACTCAGCGACTATAGCAACCAAAAACAGTGACGTATATAGCGCCCATAGAAACCAACAATAGGATGTACTTAGCGACCATAGCAACCAATAAAACTAGATAATTGTGCTCAATGCATCCATCAGTAACAACACAGAGGAATATAACAGCAATAATCTAATATATTCTCAATATATTCGAAAATAAAAGACACACCTCCCCGCGAGCATCCAAGCCGTCCATCAGCGCCAGCAGAGTGCTCACAATGGAACTGTGAATCTGATCCTGTCTAGTCGATCTTACTGGCGCCAAGCCGTCAATCTCGTCAAAGAAGATAATACTAGGCCGCATCTGATAGGCCTGATCAAACAGCAGCCTGAGCTGTCTCTCGCTCTCTCCAACCCATTTGCTCAAACAGTCGGCGCCTTTGCGCATAAAAAAGGCAACTTTGCGCCTGGCGTCGGCCCGGCCGCATTCGTTAGCCAGAGCCCTGGCAACCAGAGTCTTGCCGCAGCCAGGCGGCCCGTAGAACAGTACGCCGCGGGGCGGATCGACTCTCAAATGGGCGAACACCTCCGGGTACAGCATAGGAAATACTAGCATCTCTTTCAGCGAGCGCAGATGGTCGCCGAGGCCGCCAATCGATTCGAATGTGACGCCGGTGTCGATCGACATCGGATCGACGTCGGCCAGACTGGCGCCAATCTTTGACCGGTCCCGACGGATGCCCCGTTCCGCATCCTGCATGGCCAGATTCATCGGCAGACAGCGCAGTCTAGCCTTGGCCATGCTGCGATTCTTTCGACGCAAAAATCGACGCTCATCGTTGGCATTGTCGTCGGCTGAGTCAGAGCCGGAGGACGACGACGAGGACGACTCGGTGCTAGACGAGCCGTGCCGATTTCTTTGAAGCGATCGGCGACGTCGGCGACAAGCTCGACCGGACGACGAGCGCTGGCGACGCCGGTAAGACGCTTCCCGGCTGCTGCCGACGCCGCCGACTCCGCCTCCGCGACTCCGACGTGGCATGGCTTCGTAGGCCGACGTCTGGTAGACGTCGGTGCGCCGCCTGTGCTGTCTGAGCTGGTACGGCCGACGCTGCTGGCCGCCGCCGCCTCCCCCGGCAGCGTCCTCCTCGGTGGCGCCCTCTTCCTCGTCGTCTTCTTCTTCCTCTGCCTCTCTGTTGCGGCGTCGACCCTTGGCGCTGACTTGATTCTCGACGGCAACTAGTTGGCCGTACATGTCGCGGATGAACTTCTTGCGCGGCCGTTTCACCCGGGTGTACATATCGGAGAACTGCTGCTGCTGCTGCTCGTCTGTCGCATTCTTCGACACCGTCGCCGCCTCAGCTGCCTGCTCTGCATCATCCTCCTCGTCATCTTCGTCGACGTTTTCATCAACGTCACTCTGTTGAAGGTGCCGACGCGGCCGCTTCTGCTGTCGGCTGCGCCGGCGCGACAGTCGTTCAACGACGCGTCGAGGCTGCCGGCTACGTCTATCTAAAGACTCTCCATCGTCGTCTTCGCTGTGACCCAGCCCTCCGTTGCCAACCAATTCGTGCTCATCCTCGTCATCTTCATCCTCCTCATCCTCTGTGCTGACGGCGTATCGCAGGCGACGCTTCCGACTGTCGCCAATATGAGCACCATTCTCACTGGCGGCTAGTCTTCTCGGGCGACCATCTGGCCTGGAGTCATAGTCCTGCTGCTGCTGGTGATGATGGCTATGATGGTGGTGATGGTTATGATGATGAGGCTGCTGCAGAGGCTGCAACTGACGCTGCGGTGATGTGGCACTGCCGCCAGATTTTCGATTGTTAAACACTGGAGAGGCGCTGGCATTGCTGCCGGCGCCGCAGCCTCTGCTGCCACTTATCTCGAGGGCATCGGATCGCCTCGTGTGTACCATGTGGGCTGGATTAAAAAAAACAGCAAAACATCTGGCTATAATATACTTCAGGATTTGATCTAAAAGTATAGAGACATATCAAAGTAAACAGCTACATGAAGGGGGGCCATAGCCCAGCAGTCTAGCGCAGGCTCTGGTGTGCCAGCGACCCAGGCTTGATTCCAAGTGCAGTCACATTAATTTGGGGCTGAATTGGAATCTCGGCTTGGCTCTGCTCGTGCAATTAATGGCCTTGAGAGCCAAACCCCCAAGGCGCAGTGAAGTGTACATGCCTAACAATAAAAATAAAGTTAGGGCCGCTGTACACTCCTGTGTGAGTGTGTGCCTGCGTACGTATCCGCGCGCTTGTGTGCCTACTCAGGGGAGTTGGCGGAATTGGCAGTAATGCCTCTCGCAAGTTGTGTGCCTATGTCGCTTAAGGTGCGCCAGGGTGCACACAACCCCCCTGCCTTTTCTTTCTTCTTCTAAACAGCTACATGTATTTGTGTGTTTTGTGTTAAGTGTCTATCATAGGGTCAATATTTTAAGTCAATTAGTCAATTTGTCTTTTTTAGTTTTATAAGATCCTTTTGTGTAGATTTCTTTGCATGTCTTTGGTGACTGTCTTAAAGTTTTATAATGAATGACCTTCCTGATTTATAGATACATCTCTATAATTATAAATGATTTATTACAAATTTATGTACCACCTATATATTTATATATCTATATACCTCAATACAAAAACTAAAATAACTTATATATATATATACAAAGCTTTTTATCTAGGCCTATACTTTTAATATTTTCTGCTAGCTAATTGCCAAAGAAAAAAGCTAAGCCAAGATCTAATTAGTTATATACTTTCATTTTGTATTGAAAATCTACTTAATCTAATTGATTTAAACTAGTAATCCTATCCTATAAATATAATATATTGAAGATAACCATTATATAGAATATTCTGGCATATAATATATATATGCATAGTAGATTTGTGGATAGGGCTTTGGCATATAGATTAGCATATATAAATATATGACATTGCAATATATTAATAAAATAATAAGAATTTTTTTTGATTTATAATTTTTTTTAAAAACATTTAAACAATTGTTGAAATAATTTTTTATCAAAAATATAGGCCTTATATATCAAGTAGGGACTCTGACGAGCTGAAAAACAGGGCCAAAAGTCGCAGAAAAAATGTAAATAGTGCCTATCATAAATTGAAATAGAGCCAATATACAAATGAACCAGAAAAATTGAAACATACACTGAAAACAGACAAAAATGGAACATATGTCAATAGTTTTTAACTATCTTAAAATGTGCAACACAAACCAAGTTAGGGGCCTATGTTAGATGGAAGTTTGGCTACTTTTGGTAGAAAAACCAAAGTGAGGACACAACTTAAAAAACCAATGTTTTGGAAATTTAAATTTAGAGTAAATTAAGCCCATTTAAACACAAATAAAGACCAGATATGAGTAGAGTAGCAATTAAAGTGTGTTCAAGGACAAAACAGCAAGAAAAAATTTCCTAATGTCCCTATTTGGCTAGTGGGAATTTTTTTCAAACCCTTCTAATGACAGCAATGATTCAATGTTTGGTTTCAAACAGGGCCTTGTAGAGTGTATTGATTGTAATTAACACATCCAAAAAAGGTATTCCTGTGGAGAATTTTCTTAGGTTGTAGTTTTTGCACTGAATGTCCATAAGGATTTAAAAAATATCTTTTTATTATGGAAAAGAAGCAACAAAGTTTTGAAATCTTTTTTTAGCATAGATTTCATAGGCCTATCTGAATACAATGCAATAATCAGTTTGTGTGTAAAGTGTCCTGCATGGGCATTTTTTTGCATTTGAAGTTTTCTAAAGCTACTGACAGTAGAAAAATTAGCATTTTTTATTATTTTCTGCAAGAGAGCAAAACTTATTTTTAATTTTTTACTTTCTTCATTTTTCTTTTGTTTTATTATCCAAAATGGCATACAAACAAAAGGAAACAATGATCTCATTGCCAGATTTTCCCACAACCCCAATAATGGTATTAATGGTTTGGGTAAACAGCAGGAGTAAATACCTTGTCATCTAATTAGTATTAATTAGGCCTATCTTCACCTGTCTAGTCAGACTTAGTAGACTTAGTAGACAGACTAGGGACTCCAGTGAGATTTTGAAATTTTATATTTCTACAATTTTTATTAGGCCCTAACATATATGCCCAACCTCAAAATTTCACATGTCCAATGTGACTTAGTTTTGTCCAGATTTGTGACTTTGTTCCTTTCAATTGTGACTTTAGTTCCCCCAATTGTGACTTAATTTTCACTTTGTATATGACTTCTTGTTTTTCTTTCTCTTTTCTTTTTCTCTTTTCCCTTTCTCTTTTTCTCTTTTCTTTCCTCCCCCAATTTTTCATTTTTTGTTTTCAATTTTGCGACTTACCTTGGCTTATCCAGTTGTTACCTAGAACAAGAAATAGCCAAAGGACTTTTCTAAGTAAAGGTGGCGCCAGAAGTACTCATTCAAGTAATCAAGTGCAAATTGAATAGGCCATTGCTAGTGCTATTCATGTTTTGGAAGTTTGCCTTGATATGCATCCAAGTCCCTTCAATGATATTCATATGTAAAGTTCCTAATTTGTAGTTTCTAACTAGATCTGGGTTGTTTATTATTATGCCATTTAGTGAGCTCAGTGGACTATTGACTGCTATGGACTAATTTTAACTCATAGGCCTAATTTAACGCAGGAAAACAAGGCCCAAAGATTATGCCAGGAATAGGCTCAGTTAACAAAAACAATGAAAGTTGCTAATTGTTCTACAAATATAAAATACTCATATTATACCTAGCCTAGTATGAGTAGGGCCTATTTTATATTAGGCCTAGTCATAGTATAGGCCTAACTTACTTACAGATTTATATCAAACACAATAAACAAGGCCTAAACACTTCGCCTGGATACTTAAGTTAAGCATTTGAAGTTTTGGCAGCTTTTCTGCCTTGGCTTCAGCAGGAGCAGCTCAGCTTTTTTAAAAGAACTAAGCCAGGCCGCCTCCTGACAGCTTAGTTGTAGAACATAAGTAAATTAGTAGGCCTATAGGCCTAAGGAAAGTGTATAGGCCTAGCCTAGGTTCAGTTCAGAAAAGATAACAGATAAGAGACAGTAGGTTGATAAGTTCTGTCATTTATTTGACTCAAAGCCAATTGCAGATTAAAATACAGGCGAAGCGCGTGGCTGTTAAAAGGGATAGGCCTAGGACTCTAATATTTAATGTATATAAAAAGAAGGCAGGCGACAAGGCCTAATCACATGGGGCCCGTAGAACTAGCTAGCTGATGTTGAAATTATTAACAAATGTATTATTTAAAACCTAGAACTGCTATACACTTCGGCTTGCTTTTAGATATCGATGGTTATTGATATAGTGATTCTTAATAAATGACAGTAAAATTGTTCGTTTTAGCTTTGAACTTCACACCACTGCCAAAGTATTTGTTAAAACGACTGAAACTACTGTAAATTAAATGAACAATAAATTAAAAGTCAATGACCAATTTTAGGTCAGATCGAGGTCGGATCCCAGCGATATCGTAATTCAGAGATTCCACCTTCACGTTCTGACGTTCAGTGGTGTAGCTAGACGCCAGGATTTTCATCTGGTGAGGGTAGTCGCGGGCAAAACATGCATAGTAAATGTTATTGTAACAATCGATGGTAAATTACACCACAGAAGATTTTTGCCACTATGCCGCCCAGTCCTAGTTCCTAGTCTCTGAACTGAACGAAATATTTTAGCGTCACAGGCTTGGTTTTAGCACTGCAGGCAAATTATAGCTCTTGAAATTGTGTTACTATAAACCTTATATTGACAATTAAAACAATGGGAAGCACTTTAAATTTATTTAATCTAATGTAGATTATTGAATGATTTCTTGGTTATTCTCGATCATTTTTACGACTTTTATTATTTCAGTGATCTTGTAATATCCGCAAATTTGTCTAATTTTCATTATCAAAAGTAAATTGGCAAAAATATTTACAACTTCAATCTGAGACCTAAGTGACTGACTGGTAATTTTTTATATTCCTTATTAGAATGAATCTCATCATATCATGAATGTGTGGTTATATGCTCGATTTTATAGTTTTCGAAATATAAAATATGTACTTGCTTTAATTTGGTCATTGTATAATAAGTTGAGCAGGAACAAAAACTAACTAGAAAACATAACAACTAAAAAAGATTATTGTTTCAATTATAACTGACGTTTTTCTCCAGCTGAACTTAACTTGGGTTTAACAGGATATGCTATATTAAGCATTTAATATTTCTAAGTTTTATGCATTTATATTTTTTATTATTACCATTGGAATTTGCTGTTTAGACTGATAGACTCATCCAGAACACCGGATATTTTGCTTTCTTCATTCCCAGGCGGAGGAGAGCAGAAAATAATTCTAAAGCGCAGCTATGCAGAGCCCAGACAGCTATGAACAGTCAATTAGCGTCTGGGACATTGTCTGCCAGTACTCAGCAGTCTCTGAGCACCATGAGCTGCGTCAGCTAATTGGGGAAGACCTGATCGATCAGACATTGGAGCTGCGCCGTGAGCTCGAGCTGCTCCTCGAGCTCCTGGCTGACGCGGACGATGGTCAGCAGCCGCCGCTGCCTCCACCGGCCGCTCGCCTGCCGGAGCCGCCGCAGATGCGGGAGCGACTCACCCAGGAGATTGTATTTTTCCTAGAGAGCATCCGAGAGCGAACCAGGCGGTCTGGCGGAATCGGCTCAGACGACTTGAAGCGGCTGGCTGTGAGCCAGGAAGTGGTGGACTACGCCTACGAGAGCAGCAGCAGCCGTGAGCTTTGTGCTGATTTTGAGCTCACCATTTGCCCCCCCCATCACACGCCATCAATGAGTCCAGCAGCCGTGAGCTTTGTGCTGATTTTGAGCTCACCATTTGCCGCCCCCCCATCACACGCCATCAATGAGTCCAGCAGCCGTGAGCTTTGTGCTGATTTTGAGCTCACCATTTGCCGCCCCCCCATCACACGCCATCAATGAGTCCAGCAGCCGTGAGCTTTGTGCTGATTTTGAGCTCACCATTTGCCGCCCCCCCCCCATCACACGCCATCAAAGAGTCCAGCAGCCGTGAGCTTTGTGCTGATTTTGAGCTCACCATTTGCCGCCCCCCCCATCACACGCCATCAATGAGTCCAGCAGCCGTGAGCTCTGTGCTGATTTTGAGCTCACCATTTGCCGCCCCTCCCATCACACGCCATCAATGAGTCCAGCAGCCGTGAGCTTTGTGCTGATTTTGAGCTCACCATTTGCCGCCCCCCCCATCACACGCCATCAAAGAGTCCAGCAGCCGTGAGCTTTGTGCTGATTTTGAGCTCACCATTTGCCGCCCCCATCACACGCCATCAATGAGTCCAGCAGCCGTGAGCTTTGTGCTGATTTTGAGCTCACCATTTGCCGCCCCCCCCATCACACGCCATCAAAGAGTCCAGCAGCCGTGAGCTTTGTGCTGATTTTGAGCTCACCATTTGCCCCCCCCCATCACACGCCATCAATGAGTCCAGCAGCCGTGAGCTTTGTGCTGATTTTGAGCTCACCATTTGCCGCCCCCCCCCATCACACGCCATCAAAGAGTCCAGCAGCCGTGAGCTTTGTGCTGATTTTGAGCTCACCATTTGCCGCCCCCCCCATCACACGCCATCAAAGAGTCCAGCAGCCGTGAGCTTTGTGCTGATTTTGAGCTCACCATTTGCCGCCCCCCCCATCACACGCCATCAAAGAGTCCAGCAGCCGTGAGCTTTGTGCTGATTTTGAGCTCACCATTTGCCCCCCCATCACACGCCATCAATGAGTCCAGCAGCCGTGAGCTTTGTGCTGATTTTGAGCTCACCATTTGCCGCCCCCCCCCCATCACACGCCATCAATGAGTCAAGTTTTTTCGTGATTTGATGGCGGTGTAAACAAGCCTTTATACACTTAGTTGGGGCATCTAGTGTTTTCTCTGACATTATTCAACATTATTGAGAATGACTCAACTTAACAACTGTGATATCATATAAATTTGTGTTAAAGAAGTCATGCATTTCTACGAGTAGACAGTCAGATAGAGAGGCTTCACGGGAAAATGTTTGCTGACCCTTGGCCTGCGGTACCAATCTTTCTCGAATGGCTCTCAGTATATGAAATTTATTCCATCCAAACACTTTATCCTCTACTTATTCAGTGGGCATATTCGACAATAAATCGACTTTCTTTGCAGGCCCCTCAACTGGCATGTCGCGCCTCTCACTGGGCGAAGTGCGCGTCACCCCGTGCTCAAGCCGGCCTGGGTCCAGGTCGGCCAGGAGCGTCACTGCTGCTGGCTCGGCAGCCGCAGAGGTGGACGTCGCCCAGATGCGCGACCAGCTTACCTACATGCGCTGCGACGAAGTTAGAAAGAGGCTCAGGTGAGTTCCGTTGGTTTGTTGCAATAGTTAGTTAATTAGCTTAGTTAGTTGGCTAGTTAGTTATTAGTTAGCTAATTAGTTTGTTAGCTAGTTAGTTAGTTAGTTAGTTAGTTAGTTAGTTAGTTAGTTAGTTAGTTAGTTAGTTAGTTAGTTAGCTAGTTAGTTAGTTAGTTGGTTGGTTAGTTAGTCAGTTAGTTAGTTAGTTAGTTAGTTAGTTCGTTAGTTCGTTAGTTCGTTAGTTAGTTAGTTAGTTAGTTAGTTAGTTGGTTAGTTAGTTGGTTAGTTAGTTAGTTAGTTAGTTAGTTAGTTAGTTAGTTAGTTAGTTAGTTAGTTAGTTAGTTAGTTAGTCAGTTAGTTAGTTAGTTAGTTAGTTAGTTAGTTAGCTAGTTAGTTAGTTAGTAGATAGCGAGAAAGAGCGAGCGAAGCGAGCTCTTTCGAGCTTGCTTGCCGCAGCCAATCAAGCTGAAAGCACGCACACAAGATCACCGGAAACGATTAAGGCAGCTGGAAAGCCAATGGGCGCGGTAAGCGCTTTTATCCAGAGGAACTACCTGCTGGAACCAGCCATGCCGAACGAAAATCAGACTACTCAAGTAGTGCAAAAGAGTACGTGCAACTACCGAGAAATCTAATTTTCGTAACCGCTCCGGTGCTGCAATTTTGAAATTGCAGCAAGTTTTGAAAAGTCTCCCTCCTCGAGATTCACAAACCTCCCGAGATTCACAAACCCCGAGATTCACAACCCCGAGAGTCACTACCCTCGAGATTCACAAACCCCGAGATTCACAAACCTCCCGAGATTCACAACCCCGAGATACACAACCCCGAGATACACAACCCCGAGATACACAACCCCGAGATACACAACCCCGAGATACACAACCCCGAGATACACAACCCCGAGATACACAACCCCGAGATACACAACCCCGAGATACACAACCCCGAGATACACAACCCCGAGACACACAACCCCGAGATACACAACCCCGAGATACACAACCCCGAGATACACAACTCTCCCTCCTCGAGATTCACAACCCTCGAGATTCACAACCCCGAGACTTACAACCCCGAGAGTCACCACCCCTGAGATTTACAACATCCCGAGTTTCACAACCCTCGAGATTCACAACCCCGAGATTCACAACCCCACGAGATTCACTACCCTCGAGATTCACAACCCCACGAGATTCACTACCCTCGAGATTCACAACCCCAAGCTTCACAACCCTCAAGAAATTCCCAAACTACAAAAAACTATTAAAAAATTACATCAGACTTCAGAGCATTCAGTTAGAGTTGAATCTAAGAGTAAACCACGTCTGTAATAAAGCCAATTTGCTCAAGACAACATTCCGTGAGCCACTCTTTATTCTATAGTCACGCTAAATTGCTATAAAAAATGGTAATTCAAAACCAGGCAATATCTTCAAGAGGAAATCGAGGCGCTTAAGGAAGACCTTGCCAGCATGCAGGAGGCGGTAGCGTCCGGTAGGTCGTCGCCCAGCATTGTCTCGGCCCGGGCCACCTACAGAGAGGCGACTCTGGCGGAGCTTCGAACCGAACGCCACAAACTGGAACAGGCTCTGCTGTCGTCGGCCGCCTCCGCTGCTCCCCTGATTCAACAGC
The DNA here is from genome assembly GCA_002269645.1 of Macrostomum lignano. Taxonomy (NCBI): domain Eukaryota; kingdom Metazoa; phylum Platyhelminthes; family Macrostomidae; genus Macrostomum; species Macrostomum lignano. Next base: position 55,375 of record NIVC01001560.1, on the reverse strand, counting down.
AGCCCAGTCAGCAGCACCTGCAGTTCAACAAGCCGGCCAACGCGTCCATTGCTAGACAGCCGAGTGAGCAGTTTGCAAGGCGACCATCGTCTGCGCAGCGACTTCGTTCGCTGGTGCAGCAGAGCCGGTTACAGCCGGAGCTGCCCGCTGTGGTTAACTCTGATTGAAGTGACAGATTTCAGGTTTTTTTCAGCTTCTGTTTGTCTGCATCGCAGTTCAGTTTTTAGTCTTCAAAATAGTTGTGGTCAGATGCTTCAGCAATTCAGATAGAGTGCTGCTTGACCATTGTGAGCTTTTGGTTTTTGCTGGATGTGATCAACCATGGTCTTCTACCCGTCCACTGGACATCAACCACCGATCTTCTCCCCAGTCCATTGGACATCAACCACCGGTCTTCTCCCCAGTCCACTGGACATCAACCACCGGTCTTCTCCCCAGTCCACTGGACATCAACCACCGATCTGCTTACCCAGTCCAATGGAGTGCTCACGCTCTCACCTGTGTGATCTCGCATTTACTTATGTACTCGTAACGTACAAACAAAAAATTTCACAGTTTTATTTTTGCACAGTTTTCGTTGATTCGCTGTTTTTCCTAGCACCTGCTTCACATACTGTGAGTTATATTTTACTTATAATTGTTTCAATTTTGTAACTGAACTGGAAGAAATATTGTTTGCATTGTTAGGGAAGAATACGACGTGTCAGTTACTATGCATGGACCACTGTCTACTACATGAAGTAGGCAAAAACTAGCCTTGTATTTTTGGGTCCCTTTCACAAGCGCTAATTTTCATAACCGCTAACGACATTGACTTTCACAAGCGCTAAATTTCACAAGCGCTAAACTTCAGAATAGCGAAACCAACTACTTTCACAAGCGCTAAGCTTCACAAGCGCTAAGCTTCACAATAGCTACAAATTCGCCACCTACTTTCACAAACGCTAAATTTCACAAGCGCTAAACTTCAGAATAGCGAAACCAACTACTTTCACAAGCGCTAAACTTCACAAGCGCTAAACTTCACAAGCGCTAAACTTCACAAGCGCTAAACTTCACAAGCGCTAAACTTCACAAACGCTAAACTTCACAAACGCTAAGCACGAATGCCGTCTACTTTCACAAGCGCTAAAATAGTATATTAGTGTATTAGTATAGTATATTAGTATTAGTATATTACTGGAATACCGGTCAGACAGACAGATCTTAGAGATTTAGTATATTGTGAGTATATATAGTAAATTAACATTTTAGCGCTTGTAAAAGAAACCGACATTCGTGTTTTGGGGATTGTAAAGGTTAGCGTTTGTGAAGTTTAGCGCTTGTGAAAGTAGGCGACATTTGTGTTTTAGCGGTTGTGAAGTTTAGCTAATGTAAAGTTTAGCGCTTGTGAAAGTCAGGCGACATTTGTGTTTTAGCGGTTGTGAAGTTTAGCGTTTGTGAAGTTTAGCGCTTGTGAAAGTAGGTGGCGAATTTGTATGCTATTATGAAGCTTAGCGCTTGTGAAAGTAGGTGGTTTCGCTATTCTGAAGTTTAGCGTTTGTGAAGTTTAGCGCTTGTGAAAATAGGCGACATTTGTGTTTTAGCGGTTGTGAAGTTTAGCTAATGTGAAGTTTAGCGCTTGTGAAAGTAGGTGACAAATTCGTAGCTAATGTGAAGTTAAGCGCTTGTGAAGTTTAGCGCTTGTGAAAGTAGGTGGTTTCGCTATTCTGAAGTTTAGCGCTTGTGAAGTTTAGCGCTTGTGAAAGTAGGTGGTTTCGCTATTCTGAAGTTTAGCGCTTGTGAAGTTTAGCGCTTGTGAAAGTAGGTGGTTTCGCTATTCTGAAGTTTAGCGCTTGTGAAGTTTAGCGCTTGTGAAAGTAGGTGGTTTCGCTATTCTGAAGTTTAGCGCTTGTGAAGTTTAGCGCTTGTGAAAGTAGGTGAGTTAGCGCTTATGAAAATTAGCGCTTGTGAAAGTAGGTGAGTTAGCGCTTATGAAAATTAGCGCTTGTGAAAGTAGGTGAGTTAGCGCTTATGAAAGTTAGCGCTTGTGAAAGTAGGTGAGTTAGCGCTTTTGAAAATTAGCGCTTGTGAAAGTGAGTGAGTTAGCGCTTATGAAAATTAGCGCTTGTGAAGCCTCATCGTATTTTTCTTGCGTGATTGTCGCTTCTTTTAGACAGCAATGATAAGCCAAGCAAAAAAATACATTTAACACTTCCATCACGGCGTGTTTGACTGATTTTCTCCGAACTAGACACCACATGTTTACGCATGTATTTCTTTATTTTGCAAAACTATCCAAGAGAGCCAAAACCAAAACGACCAATGATTTTCAAATACTCTGTTCAAGAGTCAAGTTGGGACGTTGCGACAAGCGTTGAAGGATGAGTGCATTGTTGCGACAAGCGTTGAAGGATGAGTGCATTGTTGCGACAAGCGTTGAAGTATGAGTGCATTGTTGCGACAAGCGTTGAAGGATGAGTGTATTGTTGCGACAAGCGTTGAAGGATGAGTGCATTGTTGCGACAAGCGTTGAAGGATGAGTGCATTGTTGCGACAAGCGTTGAAGGATGAGTGCATTGTTGCGACAAGCGTTGAAGGATGAGTGCATTGTTGCGACAAGCGTTGAAGGATGAGTGTATTGTTGCGACAAGCGTTGAAGGATGAGTGCATTGTTGCGACAAGCGTTGAAGGATGAGTGCATTGTTGCGAAAAGCGTTGAAGGATGAGTGCATTGTTGCGACAAGCGTTGAAGGATGAGTGCATTGTTGCGACAAGCGTTGAAGGATGAGTGCATTGTTGCGACAAGTGTTGAAGGATGAGTGCATTGTTGCGACAAGCGTTGAAGGATGAGTGCATTGTTGCGACAAGCGTTGAAGGATGAGTGCATTGTTGCGACAAGTGTTGAAGGATGAGTGCATTGTTGCGACAAGTGTTGAAGGATGAGTGCATTGTTGCGACAAGTGTTGAAGGATGAGTGCATTGTTGCGACAAGCGTTGAAGGATGAGTGCATTGTTGCGACAAGCGTTGAAGGATGAGTGTATTGTTGCGACAAGCGTTGAAGGATGAGTGTATTGTTGCGACAAGCGTTGAAGGATGAGTGCATTGTTGCGACAAGCGTTGAAGGATGAGTGCATTGTTGCGACAAGCGTTGAAGGATGAGTGTATTGTTGCGACAAGCGTTGAAGGATGAGTGTATTGTTGCGACAAGCGTTGAAGGATGAGTGCATTGTTGCGACAAGCGTTGAAGGATGAGTGCATTGTTGCGACAAGCGTTGAAGGATTACTACTGAAGGCTGTGAGTCCATGAAATATCTATTTAAAGCTATCGGCTATGTACATTTATCCACACAAAAAAGTGCTCTGTTGTGACTATAGACAGGTGAAGCATATCAGAGAACCAAACACTAATTAGTAAATCAAAGCAGACTTTTATGTTCGACTTTGCTTGCCCTTATTGACACGAGAAACGCGCCGAATGATGGGAATCACGTGCACTGCATCCGTGACATCAGAGAGGGTTTTGCAGAGTTTCCATGGTTCCAACTTATTGACGGCTCTATCTCTTGTTACTTACGAGTAAAAGCAGTCGTGTGTGCCGCTTTCTACTCTTTGCCCTCATTTAGCAGTGCAGCCGGGTCTAACTCAATGCAATGAATGAAGTCTTTTGAGCATAGACAGCAGCGTTGCATTCTGGGATATACGCTCGTAACTACGCCTATAGCAGAACTGCGTTTAGTCCATGGTCAAAACAGACTCAAGCCTGACAGACGAAAGTGAAAATGATTAGGGGCGCAGCACTTCCCTCCCATCGACGAGATTGCTGGGCGCACTCAGCCGGTCTGCTGGCAGGACTAAAAACACAAAAAGTACGCACGATTACCGACAGCCGACCAAATTCACCATGCCGAAGTTCGACGTCGATAAAATCCACGTAAAGAGCATGAAAGTGTATTATGACAATTCCACGCAGACTAAAGTGTCCGAGAAGCCATTTCTAGTGCAGTACGAGAGCCAGCACTTCCGCTGCAAGACCACATTAACACTAGAGGAGTCGGTGGCAAATAGTCACTGGACGGTGGGTCTCGTGCAGGCCTGCGATGGAATGTACCTGGAGAATAGGTACGGCAAATTCGGCAGCTCGCACTGGGAATTTCACCCTATGTCCGCCCGGAGACACAAAATGGTGAACGACAGCGACGGGCGGCAGTATCCGTTCTACAGCCTGACTACAAGCAAATGCGAGATACCGCGCGGCACCGTGGCGGAATCCGAGGTGCGCCTGCATTACAGCGACCACTTCTACCCGACCGTCGCTTGGCAGCTGCCGTTCTGCGGCGGCGTGCACCTAACTGACGTCATACGCAAGCAGGACTTCTGGGTGTGGCTGGTCGCTCTGCGCAGACAACGGTCCAATAACGAACAATTCCACTTGGGCCGAGACGAATTATTCGTGCTGAAGACAATGCGCTGGCGCTACACAATGCATCTACAGTTTGATCCGCACCAGAGACTCGGCCGGCGACTCAAAGCCGTCATGGACGAACAGCCGGAGCTGCCGATAATCTGCGAAACCGATAAGTCGGTGCCGCTGTCAGCGATGCACCCGCCGCACTGCAACGCTGCCCAGTCGTTAATCTGGTATCCCCGAGTGCCTGGCGAGCGTCAGGAGCTGCTGGTGCCGCCGAAGCAGTCCATCGTGCCGTGGGACGTCTGGGCCGACGAGATGCTGCCGACTGGGGACCGGGACCGTCTGCGCCGGCCGTCCAACCTGCGCATCTGCCCGCTCTGGTCGGACGACTTCACCATCGGGGTCTACCGGCGAACCAGCCGGGCGGGCCTGGCCACCGCCGCCTCGGTAACCGGCCCCCTCGCCATCGCCTCGTCATCTTCGGCGGGCAATTCCGCCGGGCTGGTGACGGGCAACTCCAGCTCCGGCAGGACATTCTTAGCCCCGTTCGGGCCGCGCAGGAAGTCAAACAGCGTCAACAAGTTCATCTGAATCCCGGATGAGCTCAGCCTCCTCCACGGCAACCTTCCCGTCTTTGTGTGACACTTTAATTATTTTGCTCATTTTGTGTTTTTAAAACCTAAACAACTGCGAGACGAGTCTTATTTGCATTTCGCTATGGACTGATAGAATGGAATACAATAAAAAGAAGCCAATGACGGAAGAGAAATGCGCAACCGGTTATTTCATTGCAAGATAAAAAATTGCTTCAACTTGGTTTGTCAACATGGGGCGCGCTTTATTCGTGTCTCTGCTCGACTTGAGAGCTCGGCTCTCACGATTTACAAACTTCCTTATCTCTGCGTGACAGCTCAAGTTTCATGGATACGAGTATATTTTAGCTATAAAAGATCATTTGACAGAGCAAATCCAGTGAACACGCACTCTAGTGAGATGACGCTTCTGATCAAAATATTATAGTTTTTAGGTGAAAAACATGCGTACCAAGATCCTAAGCCTCTAAAGCGTGTCTGTACAGCCATATCTTTAAATTTTATCGGGCATCGCCGTTAGTGTGTAATAGGTAGCTGTAGCTCTGTAGCTGGCATAGCATCCCATCTCTGTAGCTGGCATAGCATCCCATCTCTGTAGCTGGCATAGCATCCCATCTCTGTAGCTGGCATAGCATCCCATCTCTGTAGCTGGCATAGCATCCCATCTCTGTAGCTGGCATAGCATCCCATCTCTGTAGCTGGCATAGCATCCCATCTCTGTAGCTGGCATAGCATCCCATCTCTGTAGCTGGCATAGCATCCCATCTCTGTAGCTGGCATAGCATCCCATCTCTGTAGCTGGCATAGCATCCCATCTCTGTAGCTGGCATAGCATCCCATCTCTGTAGCTGGCATAGCATCCCATCTCTAGCTGGCATGGCGCCACATCTCTAGCTGGCATAGCGCCACATCTGTAGCTGGCATAGCGCCACATCTGTAGCTGGCATAGCATCCCATCTCTGTAGCTGGCATAGCGCCACATCTCTAGCTGGCATAGCGCCACATCTGTAGCTGGCATAGCGCCACATCTGTAGCTGGCATGGCGCCACATTTCTAGCTGGCATAGCGCCACATCTGTAGCTGGCATAGCGCCACATCTGTAGCTGGCATAGCGCCACATCTGTAGCTGGCATAGCGCCACATCTGTAGCTGGCATAGCGCCACATCTGTAGCTGGCACCCTTCTCTCCGTGCTGCGGTGCAGAGGGCAAAAAACATTTTTCGCAAAAGTGTCGCCAAACGGTAACGAACTGCGCCCCTAAATGAACAGATTAGAGAGATTAGGCGATAAGCTCATAATCCCAGTATCCAAGCGAGGCAGGGGATTAGCAGGCCCCGACCAGCTAGTGAGTTGAGTAAAGCTCCTTTAGTCAAAGCGAGTCTGTCAGACAAAACATTTATGCAACACAAGAAAATCAGAAATTGGGAAACTTCAGTTCCAATGGCAGGGAAAAGGGCGCATGTATAAACGCACTTGAACAGAGGCATTGGAAACAGTCCCTAGATTTTCTTGTGTCTCACATCTGGCACTCGTATAATCTCCATTGAAATTTGAAACCCAAATACATTGGGGCTTCAAAACCGAGCTCTCATATCTCCAGTCGATAGGGAAAAAATCCCCAAAAAACGCATTCAAATCGCAAGTAGGAGACGTAACGACACAGCTTGGAGTTTCTTGCTGTAAATAAAAAATTAATGAGCGCTGCTAAACCTAGGGTAAAACAGACACATGCTTGAATGTGACGAGCCCAAGCAGGACGGCTGAGCTTGAATCCACAGCTCATCAAAGGGAGTCGTAGAGTTGAGAGTCCTTGTTGTAACTAACTAACTAACTAACTAACTAACTAACTAACTAACTAACTAACTAACTAACTAACTAACTAACTAACTAACTAACTAACTAGCTAACTAACTAACTAACTAACTAACTAGCTAACTAACTAACTAACTAACTAACTAACTAACTAACTAACTAACTAACTAACTAACTAACTAACTAACTAACTAACTAACTAACTAACTAACTAACTAACTAACTAACTAACTAACTAACTAACTAACTAACTAACTAACTAACTAACTAACTAACTAACTAGCTAACTAACTAACTAACTAACTAACTAGCTAACTAACTAACTAACTAACTAACTAACTAACTAACTAACTAACTAACTAACTAACTAACTAACTAACTAACTAACTAACTAACTAACTAACTAACTAACTAACTAACTAACTAACTAACTAACTAACTAACTAACTAACTAACTAACTAACTAACTAACTAACTAACTAACTAACTAACTAACTAACTATCTAACTAACTAACTAACTAACTAACTAACTAACTAACTAACTAACTAACTAACTAACTAACTAACTAACTAACTAACTAACTAACTAACTAACTAACTGACTGACCAACTAACTAACTAACTAACTAACTAACTAACTAACTAACTAACTAACTAACTAACTAACTAACTAACTAACTAACTAACTAACTAGCTTCGCTCGCTCTTTCTCGCTATCTACTATCTATAGCCAGGACCTGCACCGGAGCGGTTACGAAAATTAGATTTCTCGGTAGTTGCACGTACTCTTTTGCACTACTTGAGTAGTCTGATTTTCGTTCGGCATAGCTGGTTCCAGCAGGTAGTTCCTCTGGATAAAAGCGCTTACCGCGCCCATTGGCTTTCCAGCTGCCTTAATCGTTTCCGGTGATCTTGTGTGCGTGCTTTCAGCTTGATTGGCTGCGGCAAGCAGCTACTAACTAACTAACCAACTAACTAACTAACTAACTAACTAACTAACTAACTAAGTTAGCCTGGTTCAGGCTTTAAGTTAGCCTGGTAAGTTAGCCTGGTTCAGGCTAACTTAGTTAGTTAGTTAGTTAGTTAGTTAGTTAGTTAGTTAGTTAGTTAGTTAGTTAGTTAGTTAGTTAGTTAGTTAGGTCTCGGTTTCTCATCACCTCACTCTGTTGCCTTGTTCCCTCATGGACGTAAATCACGCTGCCAGCCGCAAACAATAAATTAACGTGACTAGGCGCGCACTAAAAAGCCTGTAACTGTGGCGCGAGAGTTGGCTGGTGTTTCCGGCTCGCACGAAATAATTTATTCAGTTCGAAAATGTGTCACCAATTTCTAGAAATCGAACGCTTTTGTTTAAAAATTATTAAGTATTTTGCACTTCGACAATAGGGATTATTGAATGACCTCTAGTTGTAAAAAAGCAGTTCCAGATTCATTCAGTAGTCCCTGGCCCATCCCGAGAGCATTTTGTAGCATTTTATTGCCTCATTCGACTGTCTCGCACGCGTCCCGGGATCCCGGGAGAGAGAGAGAGCTGGGCAGTTCGAAATCTGTCGAATAGTCAGATGGACGTTTTTTTTCTCTTTGCAGAAGCGAGTCCCAGTGTCTTTGTATTGGAGAGCATTTCCTGTGATTTTCTTCACGTCACCAACTGCAGGCGGTTGGGTTCTGGCCCGCAGGCCCTGCGGCAAGTCGCCCGGCTGAGCAGTGCGCCAGTGGAGCACGTCTCGGTTTCATCAAGCTTGGCAAAATCTTTAAAAGAACAGCCGGCTGACATTTTGTGCAACTTTTTTTGCGCAAGCATTGGCAACCATCACTACCTTATGATTTTATTCATGACAAATTTTGTTTCCAAAATTTTTAACTTGGACTCGAATATTGAAAAATTGAAGTATTGATCGCCAAAATTGACGGGGTCTTTTAGGCGATATGAATTTTTGTTTTCGTTTAGGCAACATTATACTTATATTGTGTGGCTACAAAAGGGCAACTTGTGCTTTATCTGTCTCGTATTTCTACTAGGAGCAGATGTAGCAGCAATTATTTAGAAATTCACCTTGGAAAACTTTTGATGCCTCCATTTCTCTTAGGGCTCCTTTGTGAGCCTGGAGTGAAATGGGTGTTAGCCATCCACCCCTCCTTGCGATGTACTTTGTGCCGCCTTTGTGCGCCGTCCTCTATACTTCTCAGTGGGGTGGGGGGTTTGCTCACCCGCTTTTTTATCTGCGCGCCGCCCTCTATACTTCTCCGTGGGGTGGGGTGGGGTGGGGGTTTGCTCACCCGCTTTTTATCTGCGCGCCGCCCTCTATACTTCTCCGTGGGGTGGGGTGGGGTGGGGGTTTGCTCACCCGCTTTTTATCTGCGCGCCGCCCTCTATACTTCTCCGTGGGGTGGGGGGTTTGCTCACCCGCTTTTTATCTGCACGCCGCCCTCTATACTTCTCCGTGGGGTGGGGGGTTTGCTCACCCGCTTTTTTATCTGCGCGCCGCCCTCTATACTTCTCCGTGGGGTGGGGTGGGGTGGGGGTTTGCTCACCCGCTTTTTATCTGCACGCCGCCCTCTATACTTCTCCGTGGGGTGGGGGTTTGCTCACCCGCTTTTTATCTGCACGCCGCCCTCTATACTTCTCCGTGGGGTGGGGGGTTTGCTCACCCGCTTTTTTATCTGCGCGCCGCCCTCTATACTTCTCCGTGGAGTGGGGTGGGGTGGGGGTTTGCTCACCCGCTTTTTATCTGCGCGCCGCCCTCTATACTTCTCCGTGGGGTGGGGTGGGGTGGGGGGTTTGCTCACCCGCTTTTTATCTGCGCGCCGCCCTCTATACTTCTCCGTGGGGTGGGGGGTTTGCTCACCCGCTTTTTATCTGCACGCCGCCCTCTATACTTCTCCGTGGGGTGGGGGGTTTGCTCACCCGCTTTTTTATCTGCGCGCCGCCCTCTATACTTCTCCGTGGGGTGGGGTGGGGTGGGGGTTTGCTCACCCGCTTTTTATCTGCGCGCCGCCCTCTATACTTCTCCGTGGGTGGGGGGTTTGCTCACCCGCTTTTTTATCTGCGCGCCGCCCTCTATACTTCTCCGTGAGGTGGGGTGGGGGTGGGGTTTGCTCACCCGCTCTTTATCTGCGCGCCGCCCTTTATACTTCTCCGTGGGGTGGGGGTTTGCTCACCCGCTTTTTTATCTGCGCGCTGCCCTCTATACTTCTCCGTGGGGTGGGGGGTTTGCTCACCCGCTTTTTTATCTGCGCGCCGCCCTCTATACTTCTCCGTGGGGTGGGGTGGGGTGGGGGTTTGCTCACCCGCTTTTTATCTGCGCGCCGCCCTCTATACTTCTCCGTGGTGTGGGGGTTTGCTCACCCGCTTTTTATATGCGCGCCGCCCTCTGTGCCACGTCGCTCCTGCCGGAACTTATCGTTTCTACGGGTCGTTTTCCCAAACTCTCGCGCTGCTTCGGCCATAGACATTGCCTGCCTGCTGTTCGTCCTCCTTGCTGCTGGGGTGTGATTGGTTAAAACCCAGTTCGAGAATAGAGTTACCCGGGTTCGACTCCCGGAGCTTGTCGCGCGATGAACTCTCCTGATTGTCAATCTCCAAATAAATGTGGGTACGCACGGAATCGAACCAAGGATCACTGACGCGCGAGTCTCTGAACTGAAAAAGTAAGCAAGCGCGAAAGTCGCAGCTGAGCAGTAGCGTGCTTGAGGCAAAAAAGCCAGATAGAAACCGTTGGGATCATCAGAATTAGGAGCCGTTCAATGCTTGATTTGCTTGCGTGCCTAGCGACACAGCTTTTTAATCTTTTGAATTTTGTCCCAAATCAAAATTGATACAGAGGGATCTGGCAGTCAATAGTCAGGTGATTTTTTTCTCTTTTAACTTCATCCACCATCTCACATTGGCTTGACTGACTTTCCCTAAATTTACGTATTTTTCGAACTCTGAAAAGAAAAAATGAATCTTAATAACTAGAATTAATTTGAATTTCCAAGATTAAAACTGACATGCAATATGAAGTTACTGATTAATTTTGATAGCTGTTTTTTGCAAAGTTCATCATGTCTTTTAGACCATCACATAATTACATTACTATCTATTTTCTCCGAAATATTCTCTCCAAGTGGTTGAGAAAACTGCATGGCAACTGGATGGCAGCATCATATTGCTACACTTCAACTAAATAATCTGGCTAATAAAACTGCTGTGCTTACTAATGCTTGAGTTATTGAGATGCAGGAGGCTGTGTGCACCCTGGCGCACTTTAAGCGACATTGTCACACAACCGGCGAGAGGCATTGCTGCCCATTCCGCCGACTCCCCTGAGCAGGCACACAAGCGCGCGGATACGTACGCAGGCACACACTCACACAGGAGTGTACAGCAGCCCTAACTTTATTTATCGTTAGGCATGTACACTTCACCTCAAGGCCGTTAATTGCACGAGCAGAGCCAAGCTGAGATTCCAATTTAGCAGCCCCAAACTAATGTGACTGCACTTGGAATCGAGCCTGGGTTGCTGGCACATCAGAGCACTGGACTAACAAGTTAGTTAGTTAGAACTCCAGACAATACCCTTTCTGAGCCAATGGCCTCTAGAAAATTTCCAATAGCAGTGAAAAGCCTGAGCTGACAAATGGAAGTCAGCTGAGCTCTGATTGGTCAGCTCGCAGTCCTGATAAATCTATATGTTGGGAGTGCAGAGATAAGCCCGTTGTGCTCAAGGCAGCCGCAACTCCATAAGAGCAGAGTTGAGTCTGGTAAGAAATTGATTAAAATCTTCAACAGAAGCCAATCGGAACTCCAATTAGTAAGTTTTCTGTTTTCTAATTCTAAATAGTTTCCTTCATTAGCTGCATAATACGGGAGTAATAAAGCAATTTCCAAATTTTGTATCAATCCTCAAGGCTTCCGCTACTCAGTCAAGAACTAATTGAAGTCCCTGTCAAAAAACCCAGATAGCAGCTGCAGCCGGATACCGCAGGCTGTGCCTCACACAGAAATTTTCCTTTTTTCTTTTAATGAACTTGCCGTTGCACTCATCGGCCCCTTGGGGAAAATTATTGAGAGATTTTTTTTCAAATGAAAGTCTGATAGGGAAGATGGCTAAAATCTTCAGATTTTTTGGTGATTTAAGGTTGCCTTTGCCTCGCATCCTCAGGTTGGGAAATAAATTCACCTCAGATCCTCAGGTTGGGAAATAAATTCACCTCAGATCCTCAGGCTGGGAAATAAATTCACCTCAGATCCTCAGGTTGGGGAATAAATTCACCTCAGATCCTCAGGCTGGGGAATAAATTCACCTCAGATCCTCAGGTCGGGGAATAAATTCACCTCAGATCCTCAGGTTGGGAAATAACCTTTACCTCAGATCCTCAGGTTGGGAAATTACCTTTACCTCAGATCCTCAGGTTGAGAAATTACCTCCACCTTCAATCCTCAGGTGGGAAAAACGACTGCTAACTATGATGCTTGAATAATGATGCCTAGCAACGCAAATTAAAACACGCAGGAAAATCTTCCCACGCTGACATCAGAGCCATGGCCAACTGGACCTCTGTTCACCCCGACCTGTACAAAATCCACCTGGCCGAACTGATCGAAAGACGTCGAGCTGAAAATCGGATGCCAAATTCGCTACTGATTTGCATCACAGTCTGCCTGTGCTTGATCTCCCTGCTCGGCATTGTTGGCAACAGTCTGGTCATTGTGTTCTTCCACCGCAGCCTCCGCGACCTGCCTCAGAATGTCTACGTGATCGCACTGGCGGTGCTGGACCTGCTGGTATGCGCTGTGGTCATCCCGTCGACTCTCTACCAGGACGTCTGGCACAGGTCTAGCTCGGAGCTGTGCTGCAAACTTTTCCACATCCTTCGCTATTCGTTGGTGCCATCGTCGGCTTTTCTGCTCTGCCTCATCGCTGTGGACCGGTTCGTCATCATCTGCTTCGTGCCCGGCGTGCAGACCGGCCGGCGCAGCTCCCTGGCCTACGTGGCCTTGGCGGTGGGTCTCGGCTGCGCTGTCGGTGTACCGGGCGGCCTCACAACTGGCACCAGGATGCGCATTGAACTGGCCGACGGCGGCGTGGAGCTGCC
>NIVC01001560.1:0-37500 GCA_002269645.1 Macrostomum lignano | reverse complement strand
GAGAGAGCGGAGAGAGATAAGAGAGATGAGAGAGATAAGAGGTAGATAAGAGAGATAAGAGAGATGAGAGAGATGAGAGAGATAAGAGGTAGATAAGAGAGATAAGAGAGATGAGAGAGATGAGAGAGATGAGAGAGATGAGAGAGATGAGAGAGATGAGAGAGATGAGAGAGATGAGAGAGATGAGAGAGATGAGAGAGATAAGAGGTAGATAAGAGAGATAAGAGAGATGAGAGAGATGAGAGAGATGATAGAGATGAGAGAAATCAGAGATAGAAAAAAAAATATGAGAGAGGTGAGAGAGATGAGAGAGAGACTAGAGAGATTAGAGAGTTGAGAGAGCTGAGAGAGATAAGAGAGATGAGAGAGCTGAGAGAGATGAGAAAGATGAGAGAGATAAGAATGAGATAGAAGAGAGAGAGGTTAGAGGCAGTTAGAGGACAGAGGCAGGGAGAAGATGATCCCACATTCAAAAGGCGGATGCTGTCTGTGCTCAGGCGGGCAAATGGGAGCTCTCAATGAGAGCATTGCAACGCAATCTCTCCAGCTCAGCATCCCAGGTGGGAGCCGAAAGCATGCTGGCAAATGCGGTGACATTTAGCGGGATTTTTATCCCAAGCTCAGCATCTCTCTCTGCGGGCCTGAGAAGGCCACCCCTTTCAATGGTTGAATTGCTGCGAGTCGCTTTGCCATCTTTCTTTGCGGGAAGCGGAGCCATTACTGGAATTATTGCTTGGGATTTTCATGCAGGTAGGAAAAGTATAGTAGCAGAGCTCCATTAGTGTGCAATTAATCCTCGTGTTTGGAGTAGTCTATTTTTCCTCTACTGAAACCAGATAAGAAATCCCGAGATGGAGGCTTGAAATTTTTATTTTCTGCTTTTTGAGCTAAGAATTCAGGGTCAGTTTTATTATCAGGGAATCGGGAATGGAGTATAAGGAAAACAACAGGGAAATCGGGAAGAGAGAATAAGGAAAACAACAGGGAATCGGGAAGAGAGAATAAGGAAAACAACAGGGAATCGGGAAGAGAGAATAAGGAAAACAACAGGGAATCGGGAAGAGAGTATAAGGAAAACAACAGGGAATCGGGAAGAGAGTATAAGGAAAACAGCAGGGAATCGGGAAGAGAGTATAAGAAAAACAACAGGGAATCGAGAAGAGAGAATAAGGAAAACAACAGGGAATCGGGAAGAGAGAATAAGGAAAACAACAGGGAATCGGGAGAGAGAATTAGGAAAACAACAGGGAATCGGGAAGAGAGTATAAGGAAAACAACAGGGAATCGGGAAGAGAGAATAAGGAAAACAACAGGGAATCGGGAAGAGAGTATAAGGAAAACAACAGGGAATCGAGAAGAGAGAATAAGGAAAACAACAGGGAATCGGGAAGAGAGTATAAGGAAAACAACAGGGAATCGGGAAGAGAGTATAAAGAAAACAACAGGGAATCGGGAAGAGAGTATAAGGAAAACAACAGGGAATCGGGAAGAGAGTATAAGGAAAACAACAGGGAATCGGGAAGAGAGTAGAATATAAGGAAAACAACAGGGAATCGGGAAGAGAGAATAAGAAAAACAACAGGGAATCGGGAAGAGAGAATAAGAAAAACAACAGGGAATCGGGAAGAGAGAATAAGGAAGGATAAGGAAGTTTGGACAAATAAAACAGATAAAGTGATGTATCTGTGTACTGACATTGGCCTCCTGCCCTCAGCAACTCAATTGACTAATTTCAATTCATGCTTGCCGGAGTCAGCAAGAGTCAGTAGGGTTGGTAACGCATAGTAGCGTTATTAAAAAGCCATATGATGAATATTTCTGATTCAGGCTGCACGCCTGCTCCCGCACTTGCGAAATTTATCAGATCCCGGGGACTCAGCATCAGTACCATCACCTTCATCGGGCCCCGCTCCCCAGTCTCTCCTGTCCTCATCACTGCCGATCGGGGAAATGCGGGCCTTAATCCCTTTAAAATTGCTGCTGCCTTAAGCAGCCTCTATTTTTTTACTATCAATGGCCCTGGGATCCTCGTGAACTCTCTGACTCATTTTGATTCTGTGCGTTTCTTCGGTTTCCAAAGAAATTCGTTATTTTTATTGGCAACAGAAAAGCAAAATTTGTTGTCTTGCTTAGTTTTTATTTATGGCGGTTAACAATTATTGAGGAATGGGAACTGGAATTAGGCTATTTAGTATTAGATCCCCACTCCTTAGATCCCCACTCCTTAGATCCCCACTCCTTAGATCCCCACTCCTTAGATCCCCACTCCTTAGATCCCCACTCCTTAGATCCCCACTCCTTAGATCCCCACTCCCTAGATCCCCACTCCTTAGATCCCCACTCCTTAGATCCCCACTCCTTAGATCCCCACTCCTTAGATCCCCACTCCTTAGATCCCCACTCCTTAGATCCCCACTCCCTAGATCCCCACTCCTTAGATCCCCACTCCTTAGATCCCCACTCCTTAGATCCCCACTCCTTAGATCTCCACTCCTTAGATCCCCACTCCTTAGATCCCCACTCCTTAGATCCCCACTCCCTAGATCCCCACTCCTTAGATCCCCACTCCTTAGATCCCCACTCCTTAGATCCCCACTCCTTAGATCCCCACTCCTTAGATCCCCACTCCTTAGATCCCCACTCCTTAGATCCCCACTCCTTAGATCCCCACTCCTTAGATCCCCACTCCCTAGATCCCCACTCCTTAGATCCCCACTCCTTAGATCCCCACTCCTTAGATCCCCACTCCTTAGATCCCCACTCCTTAGATCCCCACTCCTTAGATCCCCACTCCTTAGATCCCCACTCCTTAGATCCCCACTCCTTAGATCCCCACTCCTTAGATCTCCACTCCTTAGATCCCCACTCCTTAGATCCCCACTCCTTAGATCCCCACTCCTTAGATCCCCACTCCTTAGATCCCCACTCCTTAGATCCCCACTCCTTAGATCCCACTCCTTAGATCCCCTCTTCCTAGATCCCCTCTCCCTAGATCCCTTCTCTCTAGATCCCCTCTCCCTAGATCCCCTCTCCCTAGATCCCTTCTCTCTAGATCCCCTCTTCCTAGATCCCCTCTCCCTAGATCCCGTCTCCTTAGATCCCTCTCTATAGGTCCCCTCCCTCTTAGATCCCCTCTCTATAGGTCCCCTCCCTCTTAGATCCCCTCTCTTTAAATCCTTTCTCCATTGGATCCCTTATAGGTGAATCGGCCTCTGACGAACAGACTTAACTGGAGTGGCCAAGAATCTTTGGCATGCGAGAGACACGAAAAACGGCTTCATCCTCTCTATGGAATGAAGCTGAAGGCTCGGGCATCGCCTTGGCCAAATCCACAGCCTCACTCCCAAGCACGGAAGCGAAGCTTCCAGGTGGGCGCGAGACACGTGAAGAAAAGGATGGGATAAGCGAAGCGCCTTCCCCAAACCCTCCACCATCCATTTTCCTCGGCCTCCCCCTCCAGGGTTTCTAACGTAATTCCAAACTTTTTGGAGCCTCGCGGAGCCCCCACATCCCGGCCGGCCCTTAAGTTTTCGTCCTATCCCACGTGTGTATGGGGAATTAAAGAGCTTTGAGTTGATGATGAAGATGCGGAAGAATCTCGGGGACTCCCCCCCCCTCCCAGTTTCCGGGAATGGAGAGAGAGGGAGCTCCTCAGCTTAACTTAGCTGCATCCGACTCTTACAGCTCAAAACCCACAGCAAGTTGATGGGCTCTAGCTATTTTCTAATATTAATACATAGTAGTAATAGAATTTATATAGAAGCACACTCGGGTTATAAAAAGGCAGATTTAAATATTGCTGTGTAACAGACTACCAGAGCCTGCAATTTTTAGTCAGCAATGAGAGAGGCAAGCGAGAAACAATTTCTGACAACCGCGAAAGCAGAGAGACAGAGGTCAGAGAGAGAGAGAGAGAGAGATGATGCTCAAGGGAAGCTGCAAGAAGTCTAACCCAGCCCCAGCCACCAGCACCACTGGTCTTTTGTGTCTGTCTAGATGAGCGGAACGACAGGGGTGCAGGGGGTTGAGGGGGGGGGGTTGAGCGGCGGGCAGCCATGCGGAAACTGCTGGGATGGGGTGGTGGGTGAGGCAGAATTGCGGGGGGCTAACATAGGTGCTGCTATAGCCATTTATCTGGCTACAGAGCGCTTTACTGCTGCTCAGTCACCAGCAGGCACAGTCAGCCTCGTATATAACAAATAATAGACCAACTTGACTCAAACTTAGTTGAGCTGCTAGCATTTCTTAACTTTGTATTTTTTATTCGACAAGACAGAAGGACGGCGGGGTGCATACCGAGGGGCGGAGAGTGCACCTGTTGAGAGTCTGCTCAAATAAAACACTCGATCTTTCTACTCTTTGCCGCCAAAGCGCGCCGAACCGTTCTATTTTTTTCTTCAAAGAGAGAGAAAGAGAAAGAGAGAGAGAGAGAGAGAGAGAGAGAGAGAGAGAGAGAGAGAGAGAGAGAGAGAGAGAGAGAGAGAGAGAGTAACAAAAAAGATGAAGAGAAAAGAATAGAAAATTTAGTTGAGACAAAAAACCTGCTTGCCTTTTTCTTTCTGCGCGAGAGGGCAGTTCGATATGAAATAAGATGTAAATGCCCTTTGTGACACTGTGTCATACACATAAGTGAAAGAGACTTCTGGTCACTCCCAGCCGACCTTGTCACTCCCGACCGGCCTTGTCACTCCCGACCGACCTTGCCACTGCCTAACTTTGTCACTCCTAGGGCTGCCCTGTCACTCTCAGTCTCATTCACTCCTAACTGTTCTGTCACTCTCAGTCTCAGTCACTCCTTACTGTTCTATCACTCTGTCTCAGTCACTCCTAGCTGTTCTGTCACTCTCAGTCTCAGTCACTCCTTACTGTTCTATCACTCTGTCTCAGTCACTCCTAACTGTTCTGTCACTCTCAGTCTCTGTCACTCCTAACTGTTCTGTCACTCTCAGTCTCTGTCACTCCTAACTGTTCTGTCACTCTCAGTCTCTGTCACTCCTAACTGTTCTGTCACTCTCAGTCTCTGTCACTCCTAACTGTTCTGTCACTCTCAGTCTCTGTCACTCCTAACTGTTCTGTCACTCTCAGTCTCTGTCACTCCTTACTGTTATGTCACTCTTAGTCTCAGTCACTCCTTACTGTTGTCACTCTTAGTCTCAGTCACTCCTTACTGTTGTCACTCTCAGTCTCAGTCACTCCTTACTGTTATGTCACTCTTAGTCTCAGTCACTCCTTACTGTTATGTCACTCTTAGTCTCAGTCACTCCTTACTGTTGTCACTCTCAGTCTCAGTCACTCCTGACTTCCTACTGCCGTACCGCTCTTTAATCCTCTGGTCAATGCAGCTTGCCAATTCAGAAACTCCTCTTCCCATTCCAGTGTATGCCGGAGTCAAAGTAAAATAAATGCAGAACCTGTTTCACCCCGCATCCGCAGCCTTTTCTCCCAAGTTGTTATGCAAATTCAATCACATCTATCAGGCCTATGAGATCTTCAAAATGAGGTCTGTAATATGGGCGGCTGTTCTCTCAGTCACTGCGGCCAGTTTGACTTGGAAGGGCTGATGTCGCTTATAAAACCGACTCTTCTTATTCAGATCCCGGTGGTCCTTCATCTGATGCTGAGTCTCTCTCTCAGTTGGCTTGGGGGTGGCGATAACGTGCTGCTTCTGAATCTGCAAGTTTTATCCTAATCCGGTCTGCACTGTCTCCGCGCATTTCTCCTCATCAGGCCCCTCAGCCTGGGTGTCTCAATATCCGGGATTTAATTAAAAAGCATAGCGCGGTCATATTTTATGCCAATAGGCACGGTTTAGCCAGGGAACGTGAGATGTGGGGAGGGAAGTCTCTACAGAAGAATAAGATTCGATGACAATGAACAGTGCTTCATCTCCAGTGTTTTCTCCCAGACCACTTGAAGTTGCGAAGATCTCGAACAACAGGTGACTGCTCTGGCGAGGCGGGGGCCCTTGACAGTGCTCAGTGTTAGCATAGCCTTGGGGATCTAAAAAATCTATGATTGAATAGCCGGCACAAGTGGCTCCCCGGGTGCCTAGACAACTCCCAGTGTAAATGCCATCTAATATATAAAAATAGGCACAAGTGCTCAGTGCCTAGCCTAACCCTGGTAGCCGATCCGTGCGTAATAAATCATACCATCTAGTCGGATGACGTAATCACCAGACTTAACGTGCCGCGACCAAGCCAACCAACCAGCCGTAGTTTATTCATCCAGGAACTATTTATGGCAATGGACTTTGACGCTTCATAGGTAATTATCGCATCCAGGATTCTTGCGCCATCCGCCAGAGCCTCCTCCCGAATTTCTCTGCAAAATCGCACCTGCCGCCAAAGAAAAATTTCTCGCTCAGCTCCAAGAAAATTAGCTGTGAGCAGCTGACGTGCTGAGGGGGGCCGTACCAGCAGCTGCGGCGCCAAATGCGCTAATCCGTAGGGTCGGGGGTTGTGCTGAGCCAGACGCAACGTGCCAAACTTCAGCAGTTGGTTGGACTAGGTTGGACTAATTATTCTCAGATTATAACACCCACACCGCAAAGACCCAGGTGCGAGCATGGACCAGTAAAAGTAAAAAGGACGCTACGCTGACGACAAATTTCACTTCTTACTTCGAAATGAATTTCTTCTAAAACTGATTTTAAAGTTTTTTATGATTTTTTGGTATTTTGCGCGCTCTCATCGCACAGCCAGTGCTGACGACAATTCTGCCCATTACGCTGACTCCTGAGCATTCGGAGTTTGCGTTCGGAATGCTGCTTCGCCCCCCCCCCACCACCTTAGCTGGGACATCTGGTCCTCGGCTGGGAGCCGCCTGCCAAGAGGAAACGCTTGCAGCTCCCGGGAAAAATAAAATAAAAACTCAAAAAGAAGCTCAGAAAGCAGCGCCGACTTTTTCCTGCTCTCCAGAGTAGCGGAGCGGAGTGTTATTCTCCTAGGAGTCTTGTAAGCCGGATGCCAGAGAGCCGTAGCCCGGTAGTCTCTGTACTGCGCGGGGTCTCCCGCTGATGAAAAAGACTGCGCAAGGCAAGGATGATAGATTAAGATCCAGGGGGGGGGGAGCAGGGAGAGGCTGTGGATGCAAAAACCTGGCGCAGCGCTTGTCACAGGAAGCACTTGGAGCGGGCCCGTATCGGCCATCTCTCACTCTTGTGCTGCCGCGCTTCAAACAGGCCTGGCCTTGTCTGGGTTCCAGCATTGAGACTGTTTCTTCTCCCCTCTCCTCTTCTCACCTCTCCTCTCCCCTCTCTCTCTCCCCTCTCTCCTTCTCTCCCCTCTCTCCTTCTCTCCCCTCTCTCCTTCTCTCCCTTCTCTCCTTCTCTCCCCTCTCTCCTTCTCTCCCCTCTCTCCTTCTCTACCCTCTCTCCTTCTCTACCCTCTCTCCTTCTCTACCCTCTCTCCTTCTCTACCCTCTCCCCTCTCTCCTTCTATCCACTCTCCCCTCCTCTACCCTCTCTCCTTCTCTACCCTCTCTCCTTCTCTACCCTCTCTCCTTCTCTACCCTCTCTCCTTCTCTACCCTCTCTCCTTCTCTACCCTCTCTCCTTCTCTACCCTCTCTCCTTCTCTACCCTCTCTCCTTCTCTACCCTCTCTCCTTCTCTACCCTCTCTCCTTCTCTACCCTCTCTCCTTCTCTACCCTCTCTCCTTCTCTACCCTCTCTCCTTCTCTACCCTCTCTCCTTCTCTACCCTCTCTCCTTCTCTACCCTCTCTCCTTCTCTACCCTCTCTCCTTCTCTACCCTCTCTCCTTCTCTACCCTCTCTCCCCTTTTCTGTCACCTCATCCTTTTCTGTCTAATTTTGATTAGGACAATTTTTGAGCAACGACAATTCGAAAAGATCCCGTGAATCTATTTGTTAGCAGATAATTTTTCTCATCGAATTTCTACACGCATGCGGTATCCGGGGACTGGAGCAAGCATCGGTAGGCAGAAATCCGATCCGACATTTCAACATTTTATCTGCTAGATTCGGAACAAAATCCCAAAGTGGATGGCGGTCGATTATTTCCCCATTCCCCTTGCACCTTAGTAGAAGGCAACCGCCACCAACAGGACCCTGCTTTTGAGCCCGTATATTAAAGAGCTTGCAATACCCGCATCGTTTTGCATGTGGGGTCCGCGCCGCCCCTTTTCCCGGCCTGAACAGCTAGAAATCAGCCCAGTCAGTCAGTCAGGGTGCGGCTGGCATAATGAGCGAAATGGAATTTACACACGGCCGCCCTTGAGCTTGATGATGGCGGATGATGTCGTAGATTGTTGGAAGATTCTGAGAGAGGCTTGAGCAGAGGACAGATATAGGTAAGACAGATATAGGACGACTGGACAATATTGAGCAGAGCTGCGCTTGTGTTGCCTTCTTCGTACCCTCATCATAATGAGACTAAGATGAGGTGACTCAGACTCAAAGTTCGAATATCGCTAGCTTAGTTGCATTGTCGGAACCTGCTGTGGCAGGCTTAGCATTCTCATACAGTCCCTTAGTTAGCATCTCAGGCCTGGCCTCTCTGTAGGCCGTGTGCTAAAGTTTGTTGTTCCTTTTTTGAAAAGTCTATTATAACACTTGCATAGCTAGCACTACAGAACTAGGGAAACCATGTGTTGCTTCTAGTTCTAGTCAAAACACCTGACAAAAAGAAGCAAGACTGTTTGACGCGAAGGTTAAAACGCCCCCGTCTTTTAGGGAGGGAAAAGACATTTTTTAAAGGAAAAAGTCAGTCGCCATCACTTTGGAGGCTTGGCTGGCTGGAGTAGAGAAGCTGGGACTCTACCCGTTTTTGCAGCTCTTCTGCGACTGAGTTCTTATTCCCAGATCCCTACTGCGGTGGGCAGCCTTTTACGCCCATCTGCGCGTAGTGGGCTGGACCTGGCTAAGTCTCTTGCCTCATAGAAAATGGGATTTGAAACTGGGAAAGCCTAGTTAAAGCCTGATGGCGACTGCAGATGCTTGGAAGCAACTCTTTTTCTGTCTCTCTCTCTCTCCCACTCTGCTAGCGGGCTGCAGTCCAATGCTGAGGTGGGGGCTGAGGAGAAAGCTGAGCAACAATGGGCCAGCGGACCAATGACAAGCTGGGAAGAGTCTCAATGCAGCAAAGAGAGAGAGAGAGAGCAAAATCTCATCGTTAGTAGGCGGAGTGGGGTGGCTGCCGGGCCCGCAGCCCCTCAGTGGGCCAACCCCCACCCCCACCACCCCGGCCTCAGATATATTGCTATTAAGCATATAGTACCGGAGTCCATGACCCCACCAATCCATTGCAAAAGCCAAACCGGCAGGACAAAATTCAATACGGTAGCCCTTGACAGAAGCTCCTCTCTCTCTTATTGGTCCTTTCTTTGGTTCCGCGCGGTGCAGAGAGACAGGCAGAAGAAAGACAGGCAAAAGATACAAAAGCAAAGCCTCCCCATTATTTGGCTGGTCGGCGGCAGACGCTTTGTGAACTACTTATTGTGTAGGACAATAATCCACCGAGATCCATTCACAGAGGCTTATTATACTGCTCCCCCATCTGTCTCTCTATTGTCAACGTAATAATTGAGTTATTGTTTAAGCCCACCCAATTCAGAATTGATTCGCGCCCCGGCTCAGCCAGAAGAATAAAGACATCGTCTAGGACAGAAGTAGGAGAAGAGAGGGCAGATAAAAATCTATAAAAATGACGGCAGAGCTGCACATTCAGCAGCAGCAACAGCAGCAGCAGCAGCAGCAACAGCAGCAACAGCAGCAACATCATTTGCTTCGCGATGCTTACTCAGGCCAGCATCCCGCGTACGGTCGCTACGACATGTACCCGGACTTCGGCTACCATTCGCTGCACCAGCAGCAGCAGCAGCACCAACAGTACCAGCTGCTCCAGCATCAGCATTTGCAGCCTCAGCAGCTGCAGCCGGACGATCTTAGACAGCATCATCTTCTTGGCGTTGGCGGCGTTCAGGGCGGCGGCGGCGACGGCGGAGACAACAGCTTGAGCGGAGACTCGTGCAACGGCGGCGGTGCCGGCGGCGGAGACATGGGCGAGGACATGTCACCTGCGTCAACTCCCGCGATGGCGTCTAATAACTCCGCTTCAGTGAGTGACAGGGGACATAGGACAGGGGACATAGGACAGGGGACATAGGACAGGGGACATAGGACAGGGGACATAGGACAGGGGACATAGGACAGGGGACATAGGACAGGGGACATAGGACAGGGGACATAGGACAGGGGACATAGGACAGGGGACATAGGACAGGGGACATAGGACAGTGGACAGGGGGCATAGGACAGTGGACAGGGGACATAGGACAGTTGACAGGGGAAATAGGACAGTGGACAGGGGACATAGGACAGTTGACAGGGGAAATAGGACAGTGGACAGGGGACATAGGACAGGGGACATAGGACAGGAGACATAGGACAATCGAGAGGGGATATAAGACGGCGAACATGAAACAGGGGACAGGGGACATAAGACGGGACATATGACAGGGGACATATGACAGGGGACATAAGACAGGTGAGATAAGACAGGTGAGATAAGACAGGTGAGATAAGACAGGTGAGATAAGACAGGTGAGATAAGACAGGTGAGATAAGACAGGTGAGATAAGACAGGTGAGATAAGACAGGTGAGATAAGACAGGTGAGATAAGACAGGTGAGATAAGACAGGTGAGATAAGACAGGTGAGATAAGACAGGTGAGATAAGACAGGTGAGATAAGACAGGTGAGATAAGACAGGTGAGATAAGACAGGTGAGATAAGACAGGTGAGATAAGACAGGTGAGATAAGACAGGTGAGATAAGACAGGGGACATAAGACAGGGGACATAAGACAGGAGACATAAGACAGGCGAGATAAGACAGGTGACATAAGACAGGGGACATAAGACAGGGGAGATAAGACAGGGGACATAAGACAGGGGACATAAGACAGGGGACATAAGACAGGGGACATAAGACAGGGGACATAAGACAGGGGACATAAGACAGGGGACATAAGACAGGGGAGATAAGACAGGGGAGATAAGACAGGTGACAAGTGAGAAGGACTATAGGGCTGGGACAGGTGCTCGCTGGCTTCACTTAGCCTCTCAACCAGCGAGCCCCCCGCAGCGCTGCGGCTCCCCTCCGCTTTTGCGTCGTAGTTCATAATGAAAAAATTCGCTCCATCTTGTCGTTATTATATTAAAATTCTTGTCGCTCGGGCGGACCCCTTGGGGAGGGGGGCGGCGGCGGTGGGCGTCGAGTCCCCACATCCTGCATGCCAGCGCCGCGGGGGGTCCCATAGCAATAATTTTGGGTGGGTGGGGGAGTTTGGGATCCCGCCTCTGCTCCGCTCTCCATCCCCCTTCGAGTTGTCAACCCTTAGTGAGCGCCATCAGCCGTAGTGTTCCAGTCTGGCAGCTTGTCATGGCTAGGTAACTAGGCTACGGCTGCGCCCGTGGCCCATTGTCAGTCTCACCGTGTGCCGTACACCCTCAGCGGGGAATGAGGGAAGCAGAAAAAGTGATGGGAGCAAAGTAGAGAGACTGGCTGGCTGGCTGGCTTGCTGCAAATGTGTGGGGAAAGTCTCGCACGCAAAAGCACACCTGCGCGCCTCGAGAAAAAAAGCTGTCATTAGGGGCCCCCGGGGTGCACTTCTGTCGGAGCAGTACTTGCCTCTCATCCTCTATGCTCATGCTTTTTTCCCCGCTTTGCCGGGCAGGGGCAAGAATTTCAAGAGTCTTTTGCTAGTCAATATTCCTCAATTAAAAATGTGCATTTCACTCTGTAGGAGTTTGTTTTCTTGGGTAGCTAACAGTTTTTGGATTTCGAACCCTTCCAGAAGCTTTTTCAGGGGCAGTACTGTAAAATATTGGGCAGTTTTTGGTGGTAGGTTGGTATTTTAATCGGTAGTATGGTAGGTAGGTAGGTGTGTAGGTAGGTAGGTAGGTAGGTAGGTAGGTAGGTAGGTAGGTAGGTAGGTAGGTAGGTAGATAGATAGATGGATCGGCAGCTGAAGTTAGTATAATAGTGGATGCATCTGTAAGTTGATAGTAGGTAAGTAGGGGATAAAAAGAACGGTTTAAAAACAGGTCCCTATAAGAATTTAAATCTCTAAGAATCCCACTCATTCTATACGAGTACTTTTCATGAAAGATTTCTGAATATCACGAAGATAAATCACCCTATGTACCTCATATAATTCTGCGTTACGTAATTTCCACACTTTACGGCAGTCCCCGGCTGTCCAAAGGGAACCAGTCAGTAATTATCCCTAGACACTGGGCCACAGGTGGCTTCAGACCAACTTTACCGCGCTCAAAGAGGGCCACCGCTTGTTCTGCTGCAAGTTTTGCGTCATTAATGCCCGAAGAGCCCCCCTGCCTGCCTGTGCCTTTGCAGTGCACCCCTGTCGGCCACCTGAGCCTGCTGTCTCCGGCAATGACGTCATCGGTGAAGGGCTCCGCCGGAACCGCCGCATCTGGAGGCGACTCGTCTGGCCGAAAGGACGACCGCGTCAAGCGCCCAATGAACGCCTTCATGGTGTGGAGCCGGGGTCAGCGCCGGAAGATGGCCCAGGAGAACCCGAAGATGCACAACTCGGAGATCAGCAAGCGTCTCGGCGCCGAGTGGAAGAGTCTCAGCGAGACTGAGAAGCGCCCGTTCATTGATGAGGCCAAGCGGCTGCGCGCCATCCACATGAAGGACCACCCGGACTATAAGTACCGGCCGAGGCGCAAGACGAAGACCCTGTTGAAGCGGCAGGATCGCTATACGGCTGCGGCCCCTGGAGCAGCCGTTGCCCAGCCTCTGCCTAGGGAATTGTACAGCACCCAGCCGTACATGCCTCATCACCAGCAGCAGCAGCAGCAACAACAACAGCAGCAGCAGCAGCAGCAGCAGCAGCAGCAGCAGCAGCAGCAGCAACAGCAACCGCAGCAGTACCATCATCACCATCATCATCTGGGCAGCATGGATCCGACTGCGGCCTACCATCATCATCACCAGCAGCAGCAGCAGCAGGCAGCCGCCTCCAACATGATGAACATGTCGCACTATGGCAGCTACCTGCCGCACCTGCCAGCCGCCTACGCCGCCTACGCAGCTCCAGGCATGTCAGGAATGGTTGGCGGCCCCGGCTACATGACAGCCGCCGCCGCCGCGGCCTCCTCCTACATGCTCAAACAGGAGACTGGCAGCGCCGGCAGTCCAGCAGGCAGCATCGGTGGCGGCGGCGGTGGCAGCCAGTCTCCGACCCCGCTGGTTCAGGCAGGATTCGCCGAGCACCTGTGCATGCAGTACATGCAGAATGGTCAGAGCAGTCCCGACAATCTGCCCACCATCGGAAGCATATGAGCTGAGACCAGATGGACGCAGACAGACAAGCAGAGAGTGCACAGACCAATGAAGAGTTTGGATTTTGTTTGTTATAATTATTACTTGACTCGGCCCCAGTTCCCGCTGTGTTTGCTTTCATCTCCCCGTCTCGTGCTCGTCAGATAACTGTGCATATTATTAACTAGTTATTATATTATTGCTGTCATTCGCTTATTGTTAATTGGTTTCTGTTGCTTCTCTCGTCTTTTGCTGGCCAACTTTCAGGTGTTGAGCAGTTGTTGTCTCTGCGCAAAGGATCCGCTTGGACCCCACATTCCCTGTCCGAAAAGCATCGTCTTTTTTTCTGCGTTTGCGTTTCCGTCTTCAATCGGCCACTTTTTTCGATCTGTCAATCAGCGCATATTTATTCCAAAATCAGTTTTTTATCAGCTGGTTACTAAGGGAAAATTCAAATTTTAAGCATCTGAGTGATGGCACCTGCATTTTGACTATCCTGTACCAGCAGCTCCATCAGAGTCCGTTCCAAGCTTAAAACCACTTTTTTTCTATTGTGGCTTCTGAAACAGTTTAATCCTTTCTGAAACAGAAAGGGTGAATCACTGATCTTGTCTGCGCTTTAACGACAAGATGTTCCTTCCCTTTGTTCGATTGCTTGCGCTTGCTTGTGAAAGAAGATTTTTAACACACTGGCATAAAATATTTCTATATGCATAAATACACACACACATATCCTACTATGCATACAACTTTATGAAATGAAATCTGTTGTGCATTGTGAAAATCCAAAACGACAATCCAGAATGATGCAACACTTGTTTTTTGTCTTTTATAAAATTTCAATTTCTTAGCATTTTTCATTCTCTTCCACCTCTCCCTTCCGCAGTTTCAATTTTTTTGCATTCTTCATCAGAATTGAAAGCAGCAAACAGAAGATTCGAATCTCTCATTGTGGATTCGCATTGGTCAGCCACATGCCAGATTTTGAGTCACGCAGATTTCCAAAATCTGCTTCTTTAGAATTCAATTGAGGAGACCTCGCGGTCTTTGTGCCAAAGATAATCAGCGGCGCAGTTTCGGGCGGGGCAGCTCCTTTTCTGCTTCTAAAAGAAGGAATAAAGAAAAATCTCAGCCTTGACTGTCACATTTTTTTCTCAATCCCCCCATCGTTTGGTAGGCCTCCGTCCCCAATCCCCCTGATTGAAATGGCGGATCGCCCGCAGCCATCAGGCTTTGTCACGGGCAATGAAAAAAGGCGGATCACTTGTTGCAGATTCTGCTTTTATCTTACTCAACAAAAGGAGGCCATGAGCAGCGCTGCACCACTGCTGCCTCATCTCGCTCACCCCCCCCTCCCCCCCTGATTGCCAGCCAGTGTCTCCGGGGCTCCACTCAAGATTTCATTTAATTGAAATTAATTCTCCCTGTATTGGCTGCAGAATCTCTGGCTGAATTTTTTTCAGCAGCTTGAAGCAGCGGATCCGGGATATTTGCCTAAATTTAAGCAGTAAATTTCCTGTGCACTGAGACTCGGATTGTCAATCAATTGAAATATCATCTATACCAGAGCTCGGCTCTCGGTGTAAGGTCTAATACTCGTATAGCTAATTCTAATGATTGACAGACAAAATCAAAATTTGACAATCTGTGAGAACATCTAACCTCTAAGAGAAGCTTCTAGCAGTTCTCTTCTCCAAAATATCTTCTTGCAATTTCAAAATGAAGGAATTCTATGCATCAGATTCTCATGGTTCTCATGATTCTCATGGTTCTCAGGATTCTCAGGATTTACAGGATTCTCATGATTCTCAGGATTCTCAGGATTTACAGGATTCTCATGATTCTCAGGATTCTCAGGATTCTCAGGATTCTCATGATTCTCAGGATTCTCAGGATTCTCAGGATTCTCAGGATTCTCAGGATTCTCAGGATTCTCATGATTCTCAGGATTCTCAGGATTCTCAAGATCTCAGGATTCTCATGATTCCAGTATTCAAGCAGTTTAGAGGGCTAATGCGCAGCTCAACCCGTGTTTCAGTGACACAAGCGTGCATTTCACAGCACGGAAATGGTAAGCATGGTTTCCTACGGAATCCTTTTGGATAGAGAATGCACGAATACGCCTTGCTTACGCATACCGGATTGGAATAACCAGCTCATAGGTAGAGCGTGAATTCATATTCTTATAAAAATACTAACGTATCTGCTAATATAAATACATCTTCAGGTAGAGATTTTACCTGCTTAACCAGGCGCAGATATTGCAGCAACAGTGTATGGATGTGCAGTCTGTGCTGGGCTGTTCCATTAGGGTGTGAAATTAATGCTGCGGCTGTCTACCCCAACACCATCGCAAGGATTTGGGTGCATCAGCCGCCTGCAAGGTCTGCTGGAGACTCAGCGCTCTTCCCTGTCTATATATATATCTTATTGAGACGGACAGGTGCCAAAGTAGGGTGTCAAAGTGCCGATTCTTAAATGGTTTCTCATGGTGAATCCTGATTCCTGAAATGTTTTTTTTAAGAAAATGAGCCTTTTAATTGTTTTAATGAGCCTTTTAAGACTTAATGGGATTGTGGAGGAAGTGAAAAATGCAAATTTAAACCCCTTCATAAGAACTACTAACAAACTAAAGTATTTCAGATGTCAAGAGAGTAGTGTATCCCTGGATCCAAAGCCAACAGGCTACAGTATTGATACACAGACCCGTGATGTCTGGGGTAGTGCAGACAGGCGTACAATAAAGCAAGTGCCGTACCAGTGTAACCCTCTATTCTACGTTAGTTAGTCGTAGCTCCGAATCCCAAGACAACAGAAAGAATGAACGCAGAGCAGCATACTCACCCAATTGGCAACAGGCGCTGGCACACGCGGGCCGTTAAGCCTCAGTATGTCTCTAACGGGACTTGGTTTCTCTTTATTCAGTGTTTCAGTGTGCAAATCGCACTAGATTGAGACTTCGCAGTAAGAGCTTTCCGGCTGACGAGGAGAGTGAATCAAAGCACGAAAAAGCGAAACCCCGCGCCACGGCCCGAGGAAGGGGGGTCCACCCCACCAAAAGGGGAAAGGAAACACCAGCCCGCCGCCGGCCCAGCCAATCAGAAATGTAGTAAACAACAAAAAGTACACGCAAGACACAAAATTTGTGACAATAAGGAGAACTGGGAAAGGGGGGTTAAACTACTAACGGCTAAAGATTAAGCCATACGAAAACTCAGTCTTGTGCATGGCGCATGAAGCGCCACAGCTTGAGCCAAGACGCAAGGGGGGACTAACTAACTGAGTCACCACAACGACTAAAGGATGGGGTGCCCTGTCGTTGCACTGAAACAAAAGTGCAAGAATACAACACGAGATTAAACTGAGGCAAGGATTATTGCTAATTTACTGGTCTCGCACGAGTCAATCATAATAGGCATAAAAGCAGGTGCCAAAGTCTATCCACTTCACCTAGACTTGATAGTGTTCGGCTTGTAGCGGAAACAGTCGTTAATAAAAAAGTAAAGACCTGAAAATTTCTCTAAAAACTGCACAGTATTCCACTCCTACAACAACGCAGTCTCAGTTTCGCTGGACAATGTCCAGTTTCCATGAAAACGTCACTCGCAAGAGTTGCTCAGCGGCTCGACCAGCCGGATGACCACCAGGCCGTGCTGACTGGCGCTGCCGCCCGTGGTGCCGCTGCAGCCGCTGCCGGAGCAGAAGGAGCCGCCGCCGCCTCCTGGGTAGCTCGCCCAGAAGTTGGTGGCGCCTCCGCTGAAGCCGCCGCCGGCCCCGGCAGCGCCAAAGTTGGGGTTTGTCGTGCCGCCGCCTCCACCGCCGCCGAACCCGCCGTTGCCGGTGTTGGAGCCGCCAGCGTCCCCGCCCAGCCAGCCTTCAGCCCGACTGCCGCCTCCGTCACCGTCGTCCGGTCCCCGCCTGGTGCACACCGGCTTCCCCAGCCAGCCGGCGCCGCAGCCAGCGAGGTTCTGGTTGCCGGTCATGGCGCTGGAGTCGTGGAAGCCCGGCTGTCCGTTGCTGCCGCCGTGGCTGTTTTGGTTTCCGCTCAGATCCGCGATGGAGCCGTTGACGCCGGCCTCTCCGGGCAGGCCTGCAAATTCGTTGCTCATGGCTCACCTTCAATAAATCCAATATAACCGGCCAACAAAAACAAATAAAATTTGAGCAGCCCAATTTGGTAAGTTCAAGTTTTTTGCCACATGGAATCGAACTGATTTCGTGTTCGGACCTGATGTCAACTCTATCGAAAATTGACATCAACTGCAAACCAGGCACAAGAATAAGCTAAACACTTAAAAGTCGGAGAGCTTTTAGAAGATTTGCTTTCTGCAGTTTTTCCTGAAGAATTTTTGACTCACCAGCTGAGCTGTAGGTCCCGGCACCGCCGCCTCCGGCTGCAGCCAGCAGCAGCTCGTCTGCCGTCCGGTACACGAAGCTGCCGCCGCCTCCGCCGCCTCCCTTGTACTTCGAGCTAGGCGGACCGCCGGCCTGTCCGACCACGACGCTCAGCTGGGTGCCGGCCGTCAGGTTGAAGGCGCCGGACACGAAGGCGCCACTGCCGCCAGCCTTGCCTGAGAAGGAGTTGGTGCCGCCTCTGGCGCCCGACACTTCGATCCAATAGCAGCCGGTCGAGGGGATCGTCACGGACTGAATGGAGCCGGCCCTGCCCGTGCCGCTGTCTGCAGTGAAAGAAGGCGCTGCAGATCAGATGTCAAGGTGCAGCAAATGCTTGAAGCACAGAAACTTTGCAAACATGAGCTTTTCCTCACTTTTGAGCTCAATGGTGACGTTCAGCATCCTCTTCCTCATCAGCATCAGCTCCGTGAAGTTCTCGGCCGCCCACAGCCTGGCGCCGGGCTCGGAGCCCACGAGTCTCTGCTCGTGAGTCCCAGCCGGTCCCGGCGCCTGAGACGCGTCGTTCAGCAGCAGCAGCTGGCAGACGCGCGAGCTGGGAATGAGCGAAGCCAGCAGGCAGCCCTTGCGTTGGCAAGCTGCCAGACACTCCAGCCGGGCCTGGACGCCAGTCAGGTTGACGAGTTCGCTGCTGGAGGTTTCGCTGATCAGGACGGGTCCGGTGACGGCAGTGAAGCAGCCGGATCGGTTCGCACCTGTTGGTTGGAGGAGATTCTGTGCATTGAAAACTGTGGCTGCGCCATCACAGCAGTTTACAAAGGTGGTTGACAACTCTAAAAATTTTCAATTCTTGATGTTTTGTAGGTTTAGAAATCTATTCAGATTTAGTTAAATAGAGACTACGTTACGCATTCGCAGGCGCTCAGTGCATTTGACAAACATGCATGAGAAGCCTCACCTGTCACGGTAGCCATGCAGCCGAACAGCAGCGCTAGAATTCCAGCTGGCATTTCCAAATGTTTCGAATTTCTCCGCTTGTCTTCACCTGTGAAATCCTCAGCTTCTTCGGATGTTAATCTTAGGGAGCTCAGACTGCTCTGGGAGTTAAGCTTTCATGTTGAGACTGGGTTCATTTATTTGATATTTTTGTTTCCTTGGATACCGATAAGTGGCTGAGGATGGTTGGGCCATCTTCATTGGCTAGTTTGGCGCTAAAATTGGTGACTTATAATTTGATATATTTGGCGCTAAAATTGGTGACTTATAATTTGATATATTTGGCGCTAAAATTGGTGACTTATAATTTGATATATTTGGCGCTAAAATTGGTGACTTATAATTTGATATATTTGGCGCTAAAATTGGTGACTTATAATTTGATATATTTGGCGCTAAAATTGGTGACTTATAATTTGATATATTTGGCGCTAAAATTGGCGACTTATAATTTGATACATTTGGCGCTAAAATTGGTGACTTATAATTTGATATATTTGGCGCTAAAATTGGTGACTTATAATTTGATATATTTGGCGCTAAAATTGGCGACTTATAATTTGATACATTTGGCGCTAAAATTGGTGACTTATAATTTGATATATTTGGCGCTAAAATTGGTGACTTATAATTTGATATATTTGGCGCTAAAATTGGTGACTTATAATTTGATATATTTGGCGCTAAAATTGGCGACTTATAATTTGATATATTTGGCGCTAAAATTGGTGACTTATAATTTGATATATTTGGCGCTAAAATTGGTGACTTATAATTTGATATATTTGGCGCTAAAATTGGTGACTTATAATTTGATATATTTGGCGCTAAAATTGGTGACTTATAATTTGATATATTTGGCGCTAAAATTGGTGACTTATAATTTGATATATTTGGCGCTAAAATTGGTGACTTATAATTTGATACATTGCTCGCCAAGTTTTTGAAGAGAAATAAAATCAATGAAATGACTTACTAGTTCAATTTAGATATAAAAATAGTTGGCAAGTCAAACCAGAGGAGAACCTGGAAGTTCTTTGTTGCTGGCGGGCCAGATCAGCCCGCGCAGTGACTGGAGCTACTAAGTGGGAACGGGGAGCAGAGGGGTTGACAATGGAGCTGAGACACGAGTTGCTCGCTCAAGTGTCTGAGCTTAGCTAAAATGGCACTTATTTCGCGAAGCTGAAAAGATGAAGCGTTAGATGGAGAGAGAGACAGAGAGTCAAAAAGGAGGATATGCGAGCTTAGAACAGGACTCGGGGATCTCAGGGTCGGGTGGCACCTCTCAGTGGGAAGGGTTCTTGTCTGGCAAGGCGCTGTGTGAGGCATTGGGTAATCGCACTCAGTCACTTGAGGCTCGCGCCGTCCTTCACTCTGCATCCGTCTTTGAGCAGAACTCAGAAGGAGTTGGAACCCTCTGGAGGAGCCAACCTTAGAAGCCTTCAAATCGTCCTGGCGGATTTTGCATCCCATTGTTGTGACCCGAGTAAGCTGCGGCTGATGAAGTTTGAGGCCCGGGGTCTGGTCCCGGAAACTCCAGCTTGGAACGCTGGGAGGAGGCTGGGGGAGCGGGAGGCCAGCGGCGCTGCTAGGGTCGGCCGCGATTTCCCTCTCCTTCGCGGCCAGGGCCCATCAGTCATTCTCGCGGCGACCTGAGCTTGAAGACGCTAAGCCGGGCCAAACCTGCGTTAGGCGGACAGGTGAGTATGAGAGGGGGGGAGAGGGCGCGCATACTGAAACAGACAGAAGCAGATAGCAGGGAGAAGAGGAAGAGTTCTTGAAAACAAAAGAATTTGTTGCACCCCCCCCCCAACTCTCCTTCTTGATTCCCTCAGAGCGACGGCGCCAGCAACTAGGATGGGAGATACATGGAGATACATAGAAAAGAAGATGAGAAGGGAGCCTAGGGGCGAAGGATGCGCTGTTGTTGTGTTGTAAGAATCCTGTTGCCTCTGCTTTTGGCAATTATGGATCAATGATCCCTGGCGCCACGATGTCGCTCAGTAGTGTGCGT
Source organism: Macrostomum lignano (assembly GCA_002269645.1). Classification (NCBI taxonomy): domain Eukaryota; kingdom Metazoa; phylum Platyhelminthes; family Macrostomidae; genus Macrostomum; species Macrostomum lignano. The sequence goes on along the minus strand of NIVC01001560.1, from coordinate 16,828 downwards.
GGCTGCAGCTGTCGTTTCCGACTGACCGCCCTGGCCTATGCTGTGCTTGGGGTGAACAAATTGCTGGACTAGTGCTGGCGCTTGGATGCTGCTGACTTGGGGACTTAGGGAGAAATTGTAGACTTAGGGACTCATGTTTGTTCTATCGGCACTGAAGCTAAATCTACCGTAAAATACACTGAAGCGGAATCTACCATAAACACTGAAGCGGAGTTTACCATAGAAACTGAAGTGGAGTCTACCATAGACACTGAAGTGAAGTCTACCATAAACACTGAAGCGGAGTTTACCATAGAAACAGAAGTGGAGTCTACCATAGACACTGAAGTGAAGTCTACCATAAACACTGAAGCGGAGTTTACCATAGAAACTGAAGTGGAGTCTACCATAGACACTGAAGTGAAGTCTACCATAAACACTGAAGCGGAGTTTACCATAGAAACTGAAGTGGAGTCTACCATAGACACTGAAGTGAAGTCTACCCCATCGACACTGAAGCGGAGTCTACCCCATAGACACTGAAACGGAGTCTACCCCATAGACACTGAAGCGGAGTCTACCCCATAGACACTGAAGCGGAGTCTGCACCATAGACACTGAAGCGGAGTCTACCCCATAGACACTGAAACGGAGTCTACCTCATAGACACTGAAGCGGAGTCTACCCCATAGACACTGAAGCGGAGTCTACCCCATAGACACTGAAGCGGAGTCTACCCCATAGACACTGAAACGGAGTCTACCCCATAGACACTGAAGCGGAGTCTACCCCATAGACACTGAAGCGGAGTCTACCCCATAGACACTGAAGCGGAGTCTACCCCATAGACACTGAAGCGGAGTCTACCCCATAGACACTGAAACGGAGTCTACCCCATAGACACTGAAGCGGAGTCTACCCCATAGACACTGAAGCGGAGTCTACCCCATAGACACTGAAGCGGAGTTTACCATAGAAACTGAAGTGGAGTCTACCATAGACACTGAAGTGGAGTCTACCATAAACACTGAAGCGGAGTTTACCCTAGAAACTGAAGTGGAGTCTACCATAGACACTGAAGCGGAGTCTACCCCATAGACACTGAAGCGAAATCTACCATCGACACTGAAACGGAGTCTACCCCATAGACACTGAAGCGGAGTCTACCCCATAGACACTGAAGCGAAATCTACCATCGACACTGAAACGGAGTCTACCCCATAGACACTGAAGCGGAGTCTACCCCATAGATACTGAAGCGGAGTCTACCCCATAGACACTGAAGCGGAGTCTACCCCATAGACACTGAAGCGGAGTCTACCCCATAGACACTGAAGCGGAGTCTACCCCATAGACACTGAAACGGAGTCTACCCCATAGACACTGAAGCGGAGTCTACCCCATTGACACTGAAGCGAAATCTACCATCGACACTGAAACGGAGTCCACCCCATAGACACTGAAGCGGAGTCTACCCCATAGACACTGAAGCGGAGTCTACCCCATAGACACTGAAACGGAGTCTACCCCATCGACACTGAAGCGAAATCTACCATCGACACTGAAACGGAGTCCACCCCATAGACACTGAAGCGGAGTCTACCCCATAGACACTGAAGCGGAGTCTACCCCATAGACACTGAAGCGGAGTCTACCCCATAGACACTGAAGCGGAGTCTACCCCATAGACACTGAAGCGGAGTTTACCATAGAAACTGAAGTGGAGTCTACCATAGACACTGAAGTGGAGTCTACCATAAACACTGAAGCGGAGTCTACCCCATAGACACTGAAGCGGAGTCTACCCCATAGACACTGAAGCGGAGTTTACCATAGAAACTGAAGTGGAGTCTACCATAGACACTGAAGTGGAGTCTACCATAAACACTGAAGCGGAGTCTACCCCATAGAAACTGAAGTGGAGTCTACCATAGACACTGAAGCGGAGTCTACCCCATCGACACTGAAGCGGAGTCTACCCCATAGACACTGAAGCGGAGTCTACCCCATAGACACTGAAGCGGAGTCTACCCCATAGACACTGAAGCGGAGTCTGCCCCATAGACACTGAAGCGGAGTCTGCCCCATAGACACTGAAACGGAGTCTACCCCATAGACACTGAAACGGAGTCTACCCCATAGACACTGAAGCGGAGTTTACCATAGAAACTGAAGTGGAGTCTACCATAGACACTGAAGTGGAGTCTACCATAAACACTGAAGCGGAGTCTACCCCATAGAAACTGAAGTGGAGTCTACCATAGACACTGAAGCGGAGTCTACCCCATCGACACTGAAGCGGAGTCTACCCCATAGACACTGAAGCGGAGTCTACCCCATAGACACTGAAGCGGAGTCTACCCCATAGACACTGAAGCGGAGTCTGCCCCATAGACACTGAAGCGGAGTCTGCCCCATAGACACTGAAACGGAGTCTACCCCATAGACACTGAAGCGGAGTCTACCCCATAGACACTGAAGCGGAGTCTACGATAGACACAATGATTTCAGTCATAGACACTATTGCTATAACATAGATTTTATGATTATTATATCGTGACCGCTGCTTTGTTAACATAAGACTGAATTTAAGTTGAATATGTATTACGTGTTTTAAAATTAATAGTATATTTTAGCAATATTTCAATAGGTTAAAAGACAAAAAGCTAAATTTAATAAACGGCATGCCTCATTTATATTAGCAGTTTAAATAAAATGGAAAATAATCGAGATGTAAATAAGGTGAACTAACAGAAATTGATATTGCTAGTCTCAGAATTAACAAAGCTTATCAAATGAAATCGAACAAAGTAGTTCATGTGTGAGAGAGATACTTTGAGGAAAATCTAGCAATTAATGATTTGTTATAAAGAACGGATTAACTGAGCGATAATCTAATGGATTAATGGAAGTTGGACTAATCTAAAATGGCATTTAAAGCAAACGGAATCTCTAGAACAGAGAATGCTCAGGTGTATGACTAAAATACTTTCTAATATTATGCATATTCTGGGGTGCAAAACGAGTCGATTGGCGATGGTGAAATTAGCTAAGTAGGTGACGGGTAAAGGTGAGAGACACTGATTTAAGGGCATGACAGTTTCACCTACGATTGAAAATAACATTAAAATAAATAGTTTTCATATAGCTGATTAAGATATGATTATGATTAAGTAGGATTGCGATAAAATATTATATTCGGGGATCGTTTGAGCTGGAATATCAACAGAATTTTCTAGCCACTGGATCTGCGTCACAAAAATGTGTCACTAAACTGTTGTGTCACAAGAAGTTTTGCGTCACTATAGAACTGTTGTGTCACTATAGAACTGTTGTGTCACTATAGAACTGTTGTCATTATAGAACTGTTGTGTCACTATAGAACTGTTGTGTCACTATAGAACTGTTGTGTCACTATAGAACTGTTGTGTCACTATAGAACTGTTGTGTCACTATAGAGCTGTTGTGTCACTATAGAGCTGTTGTGTCACTACAGAACTGTTGTGTCACTACAGAACTGTTGTGTCACTATAGAGCTGTTGTGTCACTATAGAACTGTTGTGTCACTATAGAACTGTTGTGTCACTATAGAGCTGTTGTGTCACTATAGAGCTGTTGTGTCACTACAGAACTGTTGTGTCACTACAGAACTGTTGTGTCACTATAGAGCTGTTGTGTCACTATAGAACTGTTGTGTCACTATAGAACTGTTGTGTCACTATAGAACTGTTGTGTCACTATAGAACTGTTGTGTCACTATAGAGCTGTTGTGTCACTATAGAGCTGTTGTGTCACTACAGAACTGTTGTGTCACTACAGAACTGTTGTGTCACTATAGAGCTGTTGTGTCACTACAGAACTGTTGTGTCACTATAGAACTGTTGTGTCACTATAGAGCTGTTGTGTCACTACAGAACTGTTGTGTCACTATAGAACTGTTGTGTCACTATAGAACTGTTGTGTCACTATAGAGCTGTTGTGTCACTATAGAACTGTTGTCACTATAGAGCTGTTGTGTCACTATAGAACTGTTGTGTCACTATAGAACTGTTGTGTCACTATAGAACTGTTGTGTCACTACAGAACTGTTGTGTCACTATAGAGCTGTTGTGTCACTACAGAACTGTTGTGTCACTATAGAACTGTTGTGTCACTATAGAACTGTTGTGTCACTATAGAACTGTTGTGTCACTATAGAACTGTTGTGTCACTATAGAGCTGTTGTGTCACTATAGAACTGTTGTGTCACTATAGAACTGTTGTGTCACTATAGAACTGTTGTGTCACTATAGAACTGTTGTGTCACTATAGAACTGTTGTGTCACTATAGAGCTGTTGTGTCACTATAGAACTGTTGTGTCACTATAGAACTGTTGTGTCACTATAGAACTGTTGTGTCACTATAGAACTGTTGTGTCACTATAGAACTGTTGTGTCACTATAGAACTATTGTGTCACTATAGAACTGTTGTGTCACTATAGAACTATTGTGTCACTATAGAACTGTTGTGTCACTATAGAACTGTTGTGTCACTATAGAACTATTGTGTCACTATAGAACTGTTGTGTCACTATAGAACTGTTGTGTCACTATAGAACTGTTGTGTCACTATAGAACTGTTGTGTCACTATAGAACTGTTGTGTCACTATAGAACTGTTGTGTCACTATAGAACTGTTGTGTCACTATAGAACTGTTGTGTCACTATAGAACTATTGTGTCACTATAGAACTGTTGTGTCACTATAGAACTATTGTGTCACTATAGAACTATTGTGTCACTATAGAACTATTGTGTCACTATAGAACTATTGTGTCACTATAGAACTGTTGTGTCACTATAGAACTGTTGTGTCACTATAGAACTGTTGTGTCACTATAGAACTATTGTGTCACTATAGAACTGTTGTGTCACTATAGAACTGTTGTGTCACTATAGAACTGTTGTGTCACTATAGAACTGTTGTGTCACTATAGAACTATTGTGTCACTATAGAACTGTTGTGTCACTATAGAACTGTTGTGTCACTATAGAACTGTTGTGTCACTATAGAACTGTTGTGTCACTATAGAGCTGTTGTGTCACTATAGAACTATTGTGCCACTATAGAACTATTGTGTCACTATAGAACTATTGTGTCACTATAGAACTGTTGTGTCACTATAGAACTGTTGTGTCACTATAGAACTGTTGTGTCACTATAGAACTATTGTGTCACTATAGAACTGTTGTGTCACTATAGAACTATTGTGTCACTATAGAACTGTTGTGTCACTATAGAACTGTTGTGTCACTATAGAACTGTTGTGTCACTATAGAACTGTTGTGTCACTATAGAACTGTTGTGTCACTATAGAACTGTTGTGTCACTATAGAACTGTTGTGTCACTATAGAGCTGTTGTGTCACTATAGAACTGTTGTGTCACTATAGAACTGTTGTGTCACTATAGAACTGTTGTGTCACTATAGAACTGTTGTGTCACTATAGAGCTGTTGTGTCACTATAGAACTATTGTGCCACTATAGAACTGTTGTGTCACTATAGAACTGTTGTGTCACTATAGAACTATTGTGCCACTATAGAACTGTTGTGTCACTATAGAACTGTTGTGTCACTATAGAACTGTTGTGTCACTATAGAGCTGTTGTGTCACTACAGAACTGTTGTGTCACTATAGAGCTGTTGTGTTTGATCACAAAAACGAATTTCTATCATTGGAAAATAGACAAAACAAGAGCTGATCTGCTAACAAACATACGCTTGTAACAACGCAAAAAATTATTAGTGTAAAATATTTGCCAGTCAACTAGCGCAGTACATTTTTTCAGTTCAAAAAATTGCATGCAGTCGAAAATATTCGATACTAAACTGGGATAAATCTACTTATCTGTTCGCTATCGATTCGAATAAAAGATAATTTCAGCGTCTATTTCAACCCCAACCCAATTCATTGTTCGAGAGAAAAAAATACTTCACAAAATCCGTAGACATTGGGGCCAGTTTACTTTTTCCCGAAGTATTCATTTTCGACTCTAAGGATTCGTGAGTTTGAGTCTATCGATGCTGCTGCTGCTGCTGCTGCTGCTGCAAGGGCTGTTCTTCGTGCTCAGCCGCCTGGAGCAGGGCCTCTTGCTGATCTGCGGAACGGGAGAGAATTCACATGCATGTACGAGCAGGGATCCAAGGCGGCTTGGAGGGGGGGGTGAAAATTGAAAGGGCCATGAAGCGGAGACAAGAGGGGGGGGTGGATGGGCCGCCCATAACCCTGGCAGCACAGAATGCAGTTTTTTCAGCTCTTTCTCCCCATCTGTGTGTTTCCACGTCGGCTCTAGCGGAGCGGAACCCGGACGCTGAGCAGAAATGAGAAGGCAGAGAGAGATGAAGAGAGAGACAGACAGAATGCTCTGTTGCCTGTGACGCACCAGGGTCGCGGGTAACAGCAAGCGGCGGAAGAAGACAGAAGAAAAAATGTGCCGCAACATGGGCCGGATTTACCTGGCGGCAGACCCAGCAGGGCGCATTGCTTTTGAACGAATTCAACCAGCAGGTCGCGGCGCAGTTCAAAGGCTCGCATTTTTACGAGATAGCCTCTGAAACAATTTTAGTCGGGCGGGTTTTGTCAGTTCGGTTCTTCAATCGAAAAAAATGACTCTGATTAATTTTAAACAAATTTTAACTGCCTATTTTAGCTTTCATTTTGCCGCAGCGTTTTTTCTAGGGCTTTTTCTAGGAAACAAAACAAGGAATTCGAGAACATGAATATGGAGTACCGAAGTTGCCTGCCCGTCTTGCTGAAGTATCTCTGCAGTCCAAGGGACTGACTGATCTGGGTTTGCAGAAGTTTTTTAAAAGACATGCATTAAAACTCTACTCTACCGATTTTCCATTTAATGGTGGCACATTTGGGGTTCAGCCACCACCAAGGCGCAGATAGTGTACATGCCTGACGATAGGAAAGTCATGGGGCCCGCCGTACACCCGCCCGCTGTGTGAGCGTGTGCATCAGTGCTGGTTGTCGCCAGGGTGCCTCATCATCAATGCAGTGACTCATGCTTGGTTGGGAACTCCAAATTTTTGTTCGCGATCTTCTTGACTGAAGCACAACAAGTTTCTGCTTTGTCTTCTTTAAAGAGACCGACTACTCGCCAGCTCAGCGGCGCCAGGCCGTGAACTGGGGGGGGGCATCTGTCCTCCCTACCTGGGGTGGCAACAATGGGGAACAGGAGGGGGATTGGAGGCCTTAAAAACTTTCTGCTGTTGCTGTTGCTGCCCTCCCCTCCCAGACCAGCGTCTCCAGAGAAACAAAAGCGGCAGACAAGTTGACGCCGTTTAAAATATTTCCCACTTAAAAAACGTCTTTCCGGCATCTGTCTTGCTCTGTATCCACAATGCCCTCTCTCTCTTCTGCATTTGGACCGTCCACTCCGTGCGCGCGTGTCTGTCTCTTCTCGCATTACGCTTTGAAGAGCTAAATCAGCTGATCACACAAAACATCAGCTCAAGGATATCTGATCGGGGTGATCAGCAACTCAGAACTGCCCATTCCAAACTTCCACAATTGTCTGGTGCTGGCTACGCGAGTTTTTTTCTAACTCCTTTGTAGAGTCTCAATAACCAACAGGGAAGGAGGATCCGGTATCCAAGTGTGCTGGTCCATTGTTCAGAGCTGCAAGGTGCATCCGGTATCAAGTGTCTGTATTCTTCCAGAAAAGATTTTAGCAACAACCTATCTTTGGCAATTTTTGCCTTTGGATAATGGTTCTGCTCCCGATTTTTTTACTTTTTTTCCTACTCTGGGCCAGCCCCGTCTTTCGTTCTGATTTTCTGGCATCAGCAAAATTTCCTAACATATTTTGCAAATTCTAAATTAAATAGAGGCACCAATGCGGGGTAGAGAGGCGCCAATGAGGGATGGAAAGGCGCCAATGGGGATGGAGAGGCGCCACTACGGAATAGAGAGGCACCGTTGGGAGATAGAGAGGCGCCAATGAAGGACAGAGAGAGGCGCCAATGGGGGATAGAGAGGCGCTAATGGGTGACAGGGAGGCGCCAATGGGGATAGAGAAGCGCTAATGGGGATATAAAGAGGCGCCAATGGGGGATAGAGAGGCGCCAATGAGAGACGGAGAGAGGCGCCAATGAAGGACAGAGAGGCACCATTGGGGGATAGAGAGGCGCTAATGAAGGACAGAGAGAGGCGCCAATGGGGGATAGAGAGGCGCTAATGGGTGACAGGGAGGCGCCAATGGGGATAGAGAAGCGCTAATGGGGATATAAAGAGGCGCCAATGGGGGATAGAGAGGCGCCAATGAGAGACGGAGAGAGGCGCCAATGAAGGACAGAGAGGCACCATTGGGGGATAGAGAGGCGCTAATGGGGATAGAGAGAGGCGCCAATGGGGATAGAGAGAGGCACCAATGGGGATAGAGAGACTCCATTGGGGGATAGAGAGGCGCCAATGAGGAACGGAGAGGCGGGAGGCGCAACGCAGGGCCGCCCTCAGCAGAGCACTCTCAGTCAGTCCCACCTCATCAGAGCAATTGGATCCTGCGAGACCGCTGCCTCTTCAGCGAAGGCGGCGCTCCAGAACTGCAGCGACTGCCAGATGGGGTGGTCCTTCAGGAAGCTGTACAAATAGCTGCTGGCGGCGGCGCCACCGAACTGCTGCTGCGACTGGGGCACTGCGATTGAGTTGTTTGGTTAAATTCACTTGAGACATGAGTGAATGCAGTTGATTTAACTTCACTTCTTGAAATTTACTGGACTAAATTAGATTATCAACTTTTGGGAACTTTTGGGATTGTGGGGGTCTGAGATTAGAAATGGTAGGATTTGTAATCTGGGATACAAACGGTTGAGTATCATGAGGATTTGGGATCCTAAGAATTGAGAATCATGAGGATTCGGAATCATGAGCATTTGGGATAATGGGATTCGGGATCATCAGGATTCGGGATCATGGAAATTTGGGATTACGAGGATTAGGGATCATGAGGATTCGGGATCATGCGGATTCGGGATCATGAGGATTCTGGATTATGAGGATTCGGGATCATGAGGATTCGGGACCATCAAGATTCGGTATAATGAGGATTCAGGGACATGGGGATTCGGGATCATCAGGATTCGGGATCATGGGAATTTGGGATTATGAGGATTAGGGATCATGAGGATTCGGGATCATGCGGATTCGGGATCATGAGGATTCTGGATTATGAGGATTCGGGATCATGGGAATTTGGGATTATGAGGATTAGGGATCATGAGGATTCGGGATCATGCGGATGAGGATGGTGAGGATTTGGATCCGGATTTGTGAGATCGCTCACGGGTATTATAAATGAAGGCCGCCTCCATCAGTCTGCCAGCGGTTCGCCAATCCTTGGCCTCGTTGCATTCGAAAAGCGCCAAGGTGAGGCTCTGGACGATGGCGAAGAAGGCGGGCTCCTCCAGGCTTGGCGGACGGCCGCGGATGGAGTCCAGACTCTTGGCGAACCAGTGGCGACCTGCCAGGCTCTGGATTGGCGGGGGTTGTTATATTTCCCGAGAATTTATTCTTTGCTCTTTTGCATAGCGTTACATGGGGTTTAACCATAGACAAACCTGAGTTGGCAAACATAAGCTAAAGAGATAGGAACAATAGGCATTTTCATGTTCTCCTGGTTGGGATAAGAAAAACATTTTTTAGTCTTGGAAAACAAAAATTCGCACGAAATTACCTACACTCTACTATGGAAGTTTTATCAGTAGGCACAATCGTTTATTTTAATATTGCGCCAATGTAAATAAAGCATTAAAACTACAGCTAAACGGCCATATTTTTATGGGTTGCAGACCCAGCTGGATAAAGTGATAGCGTAGGATAATTTGAATGAATAATTGATTGCTCTCGGCGCTCTGCCTGTCTTTGACAGATGCTCGGACTGACTGACTGACTGACTGACTGACTGACTGACTGACCATCGAAAATTTCTGCCTCGATTCGTATTCGTACGAGTATAACAATTGATATTCATATTTTGTATCTAAGGTTGAGAAAGCTAGTCACTTAGTGTGCATAATATTTTTCTACTACGCGTAGTAAGATCGATATTTTGTCTGCTGGTTTTCTACTCGTGTCTCACCTGGCACATCTGACCGAAGTTTGCCTTCTCCTGCTGGGCAATCATGTGACTGAAATTCAGAGTGGTGCAACGAATTTCGATCAACTTACTCAGATGTGTTGGATTTATCTATCTATCTATCTATCTATCTATCTATCTATCTATCTATCTATCTATCTATCTATCTATCTATCTATCTATCTATCTATCTATCTATCTATCTATCTATCTATCTATCTATCTATCTATCTATCTATCTATCTATCTATCTATCTATCTATCTATCTATCTATCTATCTATCTATCTATCTATCTATCTATCTACTATCTATCTATCTATCTATCTATCTATCTATCTATCTATCTATCTATCTATCTATCTATCTATCTATCTATCTATCTACTACCTATCTACCTATCTACCTATCTACCTATCTACCTAGCGCCCATTGGCTTTCCAGCTGCCTTAATCGTTTCCGGTGATCTTGTGTGCGTGCATTCAGCTTGATTGGCTGCGGCAAGCAAGCTCGAAAGAGCTCGCTTCGCTCGCTCTTTCTCGCTATCTACTATCGATCTATCTATCTACCTATCTACCTATCTATCTATCTATCTATCTATCTATCTATCTATCTATCTATCTATCTATCTATCTATCTATCTATCTATCTATCTATCTATCTATCTATCTATCTATCTATCTATCTATCTATCTATCTATCTATCTATCTATCTATCTATCTACCTATCTATCTATCTATCAACTGACCCAGCAGCTCACGCACCTATTATTGAACAGCAGATCAACGTAGCGAGTCATGAACTCGCGGCACATCTGCACATTGGAATCGTTGAGATCTTCAGCCTTCTGCAACGCGATTAGCTGCTGCTGCTGCTGCTGTTGCTGCTGCTGTTGCTGTTGATCCCCGTAGGGTGTCACCTGATCTGTGCCTCCCCAAGAAGTGCCCGCCGTCGCAGAGTTCGCACCACCTGCTGGTTGCTGCTGCTGCTGCTGCTGCTGCTGCTGCTGCTGATGGCTGGCATCCGACGCGTAACCCGAATAGTCCTGCTGGTGCTGACCTCCAAGCCCGTAGCCTCCACCATCGTAGCCGCTGTCAAACGTGGCGTCCTGATTGCTATAAGCGGCCACAATCTCCCTGGTCAGATTAGACATGTTCATGCTGTCCTGCTGCCAGCCGCTCTGCTGGTAGCCACTGCCGTAGCCGCTGGAATAGTCCGACTGTGTCCCTGACATGCCCTGGTAATAGTCCTGCTGCTGGTACGGCTGCTGCTGCTGCTGGTGCTGCTGGTGCTGCTCGTGTCCCGACGAGAGCCTCCGTCGACCTACAATCTCCTCTGGCCGGCTTTCGTTGTAGCGACTCCAATTTCCGGTGGCGCCGTGGCTTCCGTAACCCTGCTGGTACTGCGACTCGTAGTACCGATCGCCGTAGTCGCCGTATGGGCCGCCGGCATCGTATTGGTCATAGTCATATCGGCCATGACCGTATTGGCCGTAGTTGTTCATGGGCTGGCCGTATTGGTCATTTTGATCGTAGCCGTACCGCTGCTGCTGCTGCTGATACTGGTTGTCATGGTAACCATAAGACGGCTGCTGGCTATCGCCGTAGTAGTAGTAGTCACTGAAATAGCCGGTCTGACCATAGCGACCTGCGTGGTCCATCTGGTCCAGCTCGCTCTGCTGACCCACCTGGTCCATCTGACCTATCTCACCTTGCTGACCCAGCTGACCCTGTTGACCCATCTGCCCCATCTGCCCTATCTGACCCAGCTGCCCCAGCTGATCCTGCTGACCCAACTGGCCATGCTGACCCATCTGACCCTGCTGACCCTGCTGACCCAGCTGGCCTTGCTGACCCATCTGACCCTGATGACCTATCTGACCCTGGTGACCCAGCTGACCTAACTGGGCTTGCTGACCCACCTGACCCTGCTGACCCAGCCGACCCTGCTGACCCCTCTGCCCAATCTGACCCAGCTGACCCTGCTGACCCTGCTGACCCAGCTGACCCAGTTGATCCTGCTGACAAAACTGGTCTTGTTGACCAAGCTGATCCTGCTGACCCAACTGGCCATGCTGACTCATCTGACCTATCTGACCCTGCTGACCCAGCTGACCCAACTCTCCCTGCTGACCCATCTGCCCCATCTGACCCTGCTGACCCAGCCGGCCTTGCTGACCCAGCTGATCCTGCAGACCCAACTGGCCATGCTGACCCATCTGACCCTGATGACCTATCTGACCCTGGTGACCCAGCTGACCTAACTGGGCTTGCTGACCCACCTGACCCTGCTGATCCTGCTGACCCAGCTGACCCAGTTGATCCTGCTGATCCTGCTGACCCAGCTGACCCAGTTGATCCTGCTGACACAACTGGTCTTGTTGACCAAGCTGATCCTGCTGACCCAACTGGCAATGCTGACCCAGCTGACCCACCTCTCCCTGCTGACCTATCTGCCCCATCTGACCTATCTGACCCAGCCGGCCTTGCTGACCCAGCTGGCCTTGCTGACCCATCTGACTCTGCTGACCCAACTGACCTTGCTGACCTAGCTGACCTTGCTGACTCAGCTGACCTTGCTGACTCAGCTGACCTTGCTGACCCAGCTGACTCTGCTGACCCAACTGACCTTGCTGACCCAGCTGACCTTGCTGACTCAGCTGACCTTGCTGACTCAGCTGACCTTGCTGACCCAGCTGACCTTGCTGACCTAGCTGACCTTGCTGACCCAGCTGACCTTGCTGACCCAGCTGACCTTGCTGACCCAGCTGACCTTGCTGACCCACCCTACCTTGCTGACCCAGCTGGCCTTGCTGACCCACCCTAACTTGCTGACCCAACTGACCTTGCTGACCCAACTGACCTTGCTGACCCAGCTGACTTTGCTGACCCAGCTGGCTTTTCTGACCCAGTTGGCCTTGCTGACCTAGCTGGCCTAGCTGACCCACCTGACCCTGCTGACCCAGCTGACCCTGCTGACCCAGCTGGCTTTGCTGACCCATCTGACCCTGCTGACCCAGCTGGCTTTGCTGACCCATCTGACCCTGCTGACCCAGCTGGCTTTGCTGACCCATCTGACCCTGCTGACCCATCTGACCCTGCTGACCCATCTGACCCTGCTGACCCATCGGACCCTTCTGACTCATCTGACCCATCTGACCCATCTGACCCATCTGACCCTTCTGACTCATCTGACCCATCTGACCCTTCTGACTCATCTGACCCATCTGACCCTGCTGACCCATCTGACCCATCTGACCCTGCTGAACCATCCGGTTGGCCGGAGGCTGCGGTTGCTGCTGTCTTTGAACTCCGCCCTGCATGCCCGGCTGCTGCTGCTGCGCTCCGCCGCCGCGCCCTCTGCCGCGGCCCTGCGCTGCCGCCTGCTGTTTCGCCTGCGCCTGCTGGTCCTGCACCAGATTCTCTCCGGTGACCGTGGCGGTGACCTGGTCAGCCACCGAGCCCAGAAATTTTGTTGCTTCGCCGAAAAAACCGCCGCCCCCGCCGCCGCCGCCGCTGCCGCCGCCGCTAGACTGGGCTTTGTTGCCGCCAAACAGGCTGCCGAAGTTCATGTCTTTAACTCTTGAAGCGTTCCGGATGCTTTCGGTTGTGGTTGAAACTGCTGAATTAGCTGTCTGAATCGGAGGAGAAACTTTGCTGGGGTGGCAATTTACTGAGGGGAGAGGGCAAAGAGAAGAGAAGAGAGGCTGATGGGGAAGGGATGGAGAGAGCTGATCTGCGGCAGGTGAGCGGGCCCGGAGGGGTGGGTAGGGTGAGCCGGGCTGGGCTGGGTCAGAATATAAGAAGAAGCGTGCTCATAATCTCATCCTCCAGCATCTCCTCTCCTCCATCCTCTGCTCAGCAGAGCACTTTTTCAGGGAGGGCGAGAGAGGGGTGCAGAAAAATCCCCGGGAGAGCTTGAACAGGCGGGAGTTGAGTTCAGACTCCCCCCCTCTCTCCATCATGGTCGATACGCGTTCCTTCCTTCCTCTCAGCGCACTTTTTCTTTCCTTTTCATTTCAGTCCCATCGGTGGAGGCCATCGCGCCTCAAATTTGGCTGCGTACATGTTGGCGCCTCTGTCGCTGAGCTGAGAGAGGGCCGAGACTTGGGCGAGAAGAGAGTGGACGCGGGCAAGTGGGGCATTTTTTCAAGGAAAGATTTCCCCTGCTTATCGTCTCAATCCTTTTTGGTCGGCTCTTTCGCCCTCTCTTCCCCGCTGCACTCTCCCCTCTTGAACCCCCGGCAATGTCTTCCGTCTTCCGACCCTGCCGCCTCATCAAAGGCACTCGAATTACCCAAAGTTTTTTGCTCGAAGTTCGACCTCACGCTTTACACATTAGTAATGTATGTAGTATTAATCACTACTACATTATGAACTATCAATCAATCAATCGAGACACCAAATATAACAGTTTCCCTCTTTTGGGGGCCTTACACACAGACTTTCAATAGCTCGCATGCAATCTTGGACAGTGATGAAATGGAACGAAGTCAGTTTTAATTTTCACTTAACTCTAGTTAACATATTCTTTTGATAAAAAGCTGCTATTTCTAAGAAAGAGAAATATCCCATATATAACTATATCTTGCCGAGAGCGGACTAATCCTTCGAATTGCCTTTCTTCGCCACTCATGCATTAATAATTTCTTCGCCTAACGCAGAATACTTGTCCCCGATCCCCAAGCCACAGGCGCAAGTCCAGCTCGCCTCTTCATCTTCAGCTTCAGCATCCCCGACTCGCTCAGTCTAGCAGCACTTTCTGCTTCTATTTCTGTATCGAACCATGTCTCCTCTCTGTGTCCAAGCTGTATATGTTCAGGGATAATTCATGAGATAATTGCACATGCATGGCTTAAGAGTAAGGTATAGAATCATGCATTACTGTATACTCTCCATCAAAGTCAAGGATTGATAATAATTAGAGACTCCATGCGACTAGCGCTATTCTTGGATCCAGCCAGATTTTATTGTGCTGGCATGCACGGGTACTTTGGCTAGGGCACTCCTTGCTGCAGCGCTAAATGTATTGATGGCATCTTTATTCGATATCCTATCTGCATGAATTGTCAACCTCAACAGCAAAGCAGGACTAAATAATACGAGCTTATTTGTATGCGATACATTAAAAAGCGAGCATGGGACAAATTCAGTCCAGTTCATACAGTTGCAAACATTTATATAAGTTACATACATATGTACATGTACATGTACGTATTTTCCTCAGAAGTTAAGCTGCACTAATTTACTGGGTATATGCAGCAAATCAGAAATAAAAAGGGATACAAGTATGTATATTCAGACCATGTTTATTTAGAGGTCTAAATTAAGCAGAAAAAATACAACCGTAAACTTTGTGATGAGTTTTGAATTCAGATCTGTTGATTAAAACCGAAACGATGGGTTTATTTGCAAACATATATACAAGCATTTTGTGCAGTACAGTGTATTGTACATGTACGTGTGCATGCAAATGATCACTATTTCAGATTTCGTTAGACTTCTTTAAAACTTAACTAAAAAGTAGAAACTAATTGTCAATTCACGGACGTTCATGTATCATGAACGTGAAAAGCCGTAGTAAGCTTTGATAAAGGAGTTAAAACAAAAAATTAACTTTTTTTGTCAAAAACGCGTAATAAATAGTAACTATTGGCAAAAAGTTCTTAAAATATACAGATTATTGCAAAGTGTCAGCTTACTTATTATTTAAGACTTTACATCGGTTGATAAGTGCAACACTCTCATTTTGAACTTCGTTTGAATTGCTGAATTAATTATTTTGAAGTACACAATTGTTATTCTACTTCTAGCTTTCTCTCAAAGAAACCAGAAGCGACACTAATTGTTATATGAATAGGAAATAAAATATTTGCCAGGCTAAGCCTAAACGTTACTTACAATCTAGTTGTGCTCAATCCAATAAATTTTAGAGACCCTTAAATTAAATGCTAATTTGAGAGAGAGAGCTTGACACATCATAAGTTGTAGACTTGCAGTGATAGCGAAATGGTTACTTTACCTTTCACATTCAGATTAATTATTTTTGTGTAAGTTACGCGGAGAAACTTTATCGCACGAAACAGTGAGAACTAGACTCTTTTTGTTTAGTTTATTAATATGAACAGACACATTTATTTTGTAGCTGCATTAAGTTATTGAGGACAATTTACATTTAAAAAATCTTGAAAACAATTCTGCGTATCTGCTCATTTAAAAATAGAAAATCCACTATAATTTTAAGCGAAAGTTTTCTTTCTTATCAATATTTCATGATTCTTAAATCATTATTCATGAATTAACTGAACTGAATGCATTTTGACATTGAATACATGAATTTTCTATGAAAAAACGTTTTTAAGAAAAGATAAGATACTGTAGTTAATATCTGATATCCTATATACTAAATCCATATACTAAAAATGTTTGTCAGTAGGTATTTATACATCTATCTATGTGATCAGTTTCAGAAAAAAACGACTCAACTGATTTTCTTCGAAATAAAAAATAAGATACTGCGTTTAAATAGCTGAAAATCAAAATTCATTGTTTACTCTTCATGTTTGTATTATCATTTGGATCATTAATAAACCTTTTTTTCAGCAGCCCATGATCTTTTTTAAACTTTAAAATTGGTAATAAAATATTAAAAAGACAAAAAAATTATTTCACAAATTTCCACTTTCAGCAACCACTTGGTGTGGCAATAGGAGCAACATTAACCTAG
>NIVC01001559.1:0-62668 GCA_002269645.1 Macrostomum lignano | reverse complement strand
GTGTCAGGTGACAAACAGAGCAGACTATAGAGATTCACTGCACGTTTCACTGGTGCCTACCATTCTAATTTGGACCACAGATGTTAAAACAACTACATGGGCTACTTGGTCACATACTCGTATAATTGGTGAAACAGCGAGGTGGAATGCATGAGGCTTGGCGGGCCGCATGCGGCCGGAGTTTGCCGGCTCCTGCCCTAGCATTCTACATTGCTGTTGCACTAAGCAGCACACCTGTATATGTCCAAGTAGCCCATCTATAGCCTTTTTTAGCATCTGTAGTAAAATTAGAATTGAAGGCCACGAGTGAAGCGTGCAGTGAATCTCTAGTCTGTTAGAGGTCAGGGAGTGTCTACTCTTAGTCACCTGACACAAACCGTCTGTCTATTTTGGATGCTTCCGAGCCAAGCTAAGATTTCCACAGACGATAAACACACCATCCTGAATCACTAAGCGTATTCCTATATTCATACAGGCTTAAATCAAGGGCCACTCAAGTAGGACGGGATACGACGCTTCTTGAAAAATTTCAGGAGACAGGTTAGTAAACAGAATCATAATTTTCTGAACGAAAAGATCTATAAATATCAATGGAGCTATAAGAAAGGCAAGACATACCAAAAGATTAACACTGTGTCTGCCTCCTATCGAAAGCAATAACAATTTTTGTGCTGAAAAAATGAAAACTGCCTATCTCCGTAGTGTATTATTCGGAAAACTGCCACCCAAATTTTTTTCCAAGAAACGTCTAGTTGCCAGCTCTTCTACTTGAGGGTAGTCCTTGGCTGAAACGTCACCCTTAAGTTTTAAACGAATTTAAATTTAGATCGCTACTGGTATAGGAAGTACATGTCAAGTACTCGAAACTACCCCACTTACTCAACGAATCAAGTACAATAGAACGAGATTTCAAGCGCAAAGTATTGTTGTTGCTGTATAGCTAGCACTGTCACGTGCTATCACGTGGTTGGATACAACATACCCTTGCGCAGATACTGCATATGCTGCATATCTATGCAAGCTGCAGCTATATCTTAAAGCCAGTGTAGCAAGCAAAAGGCAAAATTGTTTGTCAAAACTATTGTAGAAAGCAGCGAACATGAGCAACTCAGTGCTGTCCCATCTGCCACAAAGCCTCTCCGCCGTGGTGTCTCGGAGCATCGGCAGCTCACTGAACACGGCGTGGCATCGACTCGAGCTCTGTCGCATTGGCGGCGTCGGGCCCAGCCGCGAAGCCAAAGACATCGCGATTCTGGCGACGTGTTTCCAGAGGCCGGCGTTTCCAGAGCTGCACGGAGTCTGGCAGCTGCTCAACGGCCAGCTGCAGTTGCGACTCAAGCTGCGCTGGACCCGGATGAAGCGGCCGTCCAGCTGCCAGAGGCTGGTTACTCAAAAAGCTGAGAAGAAACGTATTGAACTGAATAGGCCAAGATCTTTTTCGGCGACTCATTGAAATATCCATACAACTGTCCATATCCTGTTATCATCCGTTGCATTTTAAAAATGATTGATTGTAAATAAACAAACGTTTACGTTTTTGCATTACATGTATCTTCCGCATGAAATTAAAACAAATTCAAACTGAAAAGCTTATTTATTAGAGTTTATTATAGTCAAATGAAGTCCTCCATGTACGAGTAACTACAGCGTTTAAATGAATTCAGTAGCGTGACACGCACGCATTACGAGACCCGAATGAATTTTGAATACAAACTGATAAGTATTGACAACATATTCGTACTTAATAGGGACGAGCCGTAGGGAGGTTGGGTGAAAATATTAACTTATAGAATACTCAATTGAAATTAAATAGCTCATATGTTGACGGTAAAATGAACAGGAACAGGCATATTGCAGAATGTCAGCTGACTAAGTCGGGGTAAATTTGTACAGCGGCTGGTCAAAAAAGCGACGAAAACAACACCTAAAATACGCTTTCAAGACCATAATGACAGACGCCTGGTATAGCGTACTTGTATGTACAGCTGGCCTGAATGTACAGTTTGTACAGAGAGTTAATGAATTACTCAAACGGTATGACCAAAAGGGTTTATTCTAAAGTCTGAACGAGATTTTTAAAGCCAGACCTAAATGGTTGGTAGAGAAAGACAACACGTGATTAAAGTACACTCCTACGATTAATGAATAAACATTGAGGGTTTGAGGGTTTCCAAGGTTCAAAGGTCATCGAAGTTCGGAGATCGCACCAGATGTCCCATTTCTAGGAACGCAGCAGATCAGTTCTCCGTTTTGGTGTCACGCCGTCGGTCTCGAAGACTGCCGATGCCTACGTCGGCTCTTGGCCATGTAGTGCAGAATCTGCCGAGCCAGACTTTTCTTAGTCTGACCCTCCGGCGGCTGGTCGAAGCCGCTGTCGTTGGACAGCATCCAGCTCACTTCCTCGTCGGGCAGGACGCTGGCCGGATTCGTGACGGCGCACTGGTCTGCACCGCCGCTCCCGACCCTGGTCGTCGACTTCGCTGCCGTGTCCCAAATCTGTTGATGAAGTCAACGAAGACGATGCGCTGTCATCGATTCCCTCGTCTACGATTGTCGTCTCTGTTAAACCAGCCGAGTTTGATGCCATGAATATTCCGATGATCTTGGACGCAACGGCAGAGCTTGCAGATAGAGTTGTGCTTTCCGAATGACGACTAGATAGAAAAACTTGTGACATCCATTTTGCTTCAATGTATGTATAAAACTCAGAACCAATTAGTAGGTAGTACTAAAATAGATTTCTGTATAACGCTCAATGGGGTGTGCATATGTCGTACATTACCCCCTGTTTGTAGCTCCACTCTGTATCTAGCGGCCAACCCGTTGGCTAACAACGGGTACGTACGAAATTCTTTTCAAGGTCAGACAGTCCACCCACGTATTGTATATAAACAAATTTAGTAAATTTACATTCAGTCAGCGCGTGACTAGACTATTTTTGAATAATGTACGAATAACAATGGAGAGAAATGAAGAAAATAGGTCAGCTGACAGCTTCGTGGAATAACGAGCCCCGCTTATTATAAAAAAACATTAATTCCGGGGGCAAATCCGAAAGCAAGTACATTGCTTTAGTCAGGGGTCGGCAAACTCGAGGGCAAACCACATGCCTAGGGTCCTTTAAAACTTCACAATAGTAATCCGTCCGCTCAAAGTTTGTGTCTCTTCTTAGTGTCCCTTCTCCTCTCCCTTTCCTCCTCTCTCTTCTCTTATTTCATCTCCCCTCTCCTCTCTCCCCTCCTCTGACCCGCAGTCATGCGCTGGGTTCTCCATCTGGCCCTGGCGGTAAAAAGTTTGCCGACCTTCTGGCTTTGGTAAACAGGGCGTTCCCATTCCGCTGACTCCTGAGCACATACAGGTGCGCATGTGCATGTACACAGGCACGCACTCATGCACAGCGGTCTTCACCTTTCTAACCGTCAGGCATGCACACTCTCTGTGCCGTGTTGGTTCGCCGTCATGGGAGTGAATCGCACGACAATCTCCCATTCAATTTTCGCTTACAAGCCCAAAGTAACTGTGGCCTGCGCAAGGATTCGAACCAGGAGGTTTGACGCGAGGGCCAGACGCGCTTATACCGTTGAAGCTACTCCCTCAATATTGCCAGTATATTAGACATATTCTATTTTGGCTACTATCAGTAGTCGTAAACTTTCTAGTAGACTACCTCCAGGAATATGAATGCAACACTAGTGAAAATCATGTGATCATGGCAGCCAGTGATGCCACTAGTGATGAAGCACGGCCTCCAGGTTTAGAGAGATGCTCAAGCTTCCGAATAAGTCCTGACGCCTTGCGGCTCTTTGGCTGCACCAAATTTATACGTCAAAAGCTATAAAAATGTAATTCAACGTAAAAAGATTAGCAATTGCGAACTGACTATTACAGTAAGACGCGAATAGAGGAAAAGCATCATAACGTTAAACGCAACTCGAATGTTAACCGAATGTTTTTAGGAGGAACTTTGTTCGATTTAAATACATGTATAACATAAAAATCATGATCCCGTTTGATAACGCAAGTAAATATCGATCAAATCTACCTATTGTCTATTCTATTTTATCAATAAGAAACGCATACCGTAGTTAGAGGTAAAACCGATCATTTGCATGACTTATTTATAGTCTTACGAGGGTAGTCTTACTTCCTCTATCTACAACATACTTTTGATTTTTGTAAATATCTACCACCGGCATTCAGAAGTTATGTCCAATCTAGTACTGTGCCCTTGGGTACCGCTTACAGAAAATGACTTAATCAATCCACCAATGCTCCACTATGACAATGCCCGACCACACACGGCTTCAAGGACAGTGGAGGCAATTCAACGCATGAAGTTTGAACTCCTGCCTCACCCACCTTACTCGCCTGACTTGGCGCCAGCAGATTTTTGTCTTTTTTCCGAGGCTGAAGGAGCTGCTAAGAAGCAACGTCTACGTCAAACGTCACTGCCTGAAAGAAGAGGTTCGGCGCCTCCTTATGCGATTCCCAAGGAGCAGTACGCGCATGCCATTGATTCATTGCGCATTCGCTGGGAGAAATGCGTCAACTGCAACGATGACTACATGGAGAAGGTTTCAATCCCTAAAGACAAGGATATTTGATCGCGAATTTGACTGTCATGTTAAGAACTTTAATGGATATGCTCTTACAGATTGATTATCATTTTTTTCCGGAATATACCTGTTTTTTAGTTTCTGTAAGCTATAGCCAGGGGCACAGTACTACGTCGTAGATTTGACATAACTTCTGAATGACGGTAAATAGTTACAAAGTTCAAAAAGTATGGTATATATAGATAAAGTCGCCTTCATTTAACGTCAAAGCCATTAATCTATCTGAATCCAACTATGAGTTAGGCTGAAAATTCCCACTACTTTTGGACACCCCTCGTAGTTCGTTAAAAACTATAGATACATGATGGATGATGGACATTTGAAAATCAATTAGGGGGGGGTTCAAAGTTCGCTGTTGGCGCCGGTCTCTGGCTATGTAGCGCACAACCTGATGGCCAAGATTTTTATTGCGCTGCATCTCCTGTTGACCTGTAGGGGCTGCTTCAGAGTAGGCGGCAGCAACGGATGCGGCGGCGGCAGCGGATGCAACAAGGGCCTCGATATTTAGGCTGCCAAATCCGCTGTCGTTTGACTGCATCAGGCCTATAAAACATAGGCGTAGGAACGTTTCAAAAAGTGGGGGGGGGCAGGTTCAGTGACGGATTTAGGGGGGGCGCATAGGGTGCACGCCTTCGTCGAGTTAGCTTTTTTATATGGAAAATGCCCATTATCATGTACCAATTATTTTCAGAACCCATCTTGTCAGCACTCATTTTATAAAGCGCCACAGGCACTCATTTTGGCGCCGCAGGCACTCATTTTAGCGCTGCAGGCACTCATTTTAGCGCTGCAGGCACTCATTTTAGCGCCGCAGGCACTCATTTTAGCGCTGCAGGCACTCATTTTAGCGCCGCAGGCACTCATTTTAGCGCCACAGGCACTCATTTTAGCGCTGCAGGCACTCATTTTAGCGCCGCAGGCACTCATTTTAGCGCTGCAGGCACTCATTTTAGCGCCGCAGGCACTCATTTTAGCGCTGCAGGCACTCATTTTAGCGCTGCAGGCACTCATTTTAGCGCCGCAGGCACTCATTTTAGCGCTGCAGGCACTCATTTTAGCGCCACAGGCACTCATTTTGGCGCCGCAGGCGCTATGTTTTGTCGCCCTGCAGCAAAATGTATTCATGCAAAGCAGCAAAAACCAAAAATAAGCAAGAAGTCTACATATTACGTTTAAAAAGTGGGGGGCCATGGCCCACTGGCCCCCCGTTCCTACGCCTATGCTATAAAATGTTTTAGGTGTGTTTCCCTCTCTCTTATTCTTCCGTCTCTCTTTGACGATGTCTCTAAGCGTCTATACTTCTAGTCAATTAAATAAGTCGATGGTTCGATATGTTTCTCTCGATCTTTAACCCTCAACAAATATGTTTGTTTCTAGTTGCTGATGGTTGCAATGTCAGATAGATATTAGTCTGGCAAATGTATTGAGCAATTCAGTGAAAATGAGAGCCACAGGCTACTTATCGATACTGTTGCACGAGTACTTCGATATCTTGACGTGTGTCCAGAGGGTCGCCATCATAAACCCAAAAAAATCATAACTCCAAAAGCACTTCCCATTATAAACCCGAAATATCATAAACCCTAAAATATCATAACTCCGAAAGTGTTAGCAACGCCTATCATACGAGCTAAACCCGAAATGTCACAAACCCGATCGAAATATCATAACTCCGAAAACCAAAACCAAAATAGTGTTGGACATTGCTAGAACTTTGGAGTTATTATGTTATGATATTTCGGGTTTGTGATGCCCCCCCCCCAAGAGTAGAGGAGTAGCGGGAGTGGGGGCAAAGGGAGGCGGAGAGGAGGCAAGCTAGGGAGCTGAGGAGAGGAGGCAGAGCTTCATTCTCACTGAACGCAAGTACATATAAGATTTCTATAACGCATTTCATTGGTGTTCGCTTCACACATGGGAATCTTTACCGCCGCACAAGCATGTGCTGTACTTTCCTGATAGAAAAACCTTCTGAAGTTCGCATTAGACTAACATCGGGCATAACATGCTTAAATTAAGATCACTTCACCTATAGTAGATTCAGATGGGATGCTGGCAGGGTTGGTGACGCGATTTGCGTCGCTTCTTGAATCATCTTCTACTTCGCTGCCGTGCCCTAGATCTGCCGATGAAGTCAAAGACGTTAAGCCTCCTTCTTCATCGTCTGAACCGTTGCGATCAGCGCCATTACCGACGCTGGGATCGATATTGGCGCTCGATGTACCATTAAATTCATAAGGTTGAGAAGCCACTGTTAGTGTTTTTTAGTTAGCTCGAATTCAAACTATTATTTCTTCAAGAGAAACTGCGATGGCAAAAATTAGCGAAGAATAATGCAGTATAATGTCGGATACAGCTGGGGCAGAAACCTGCTGTCCGCTTACGAATATATACTCGTATATTTCTGCTGTTTCCAGACCCCGAAGGCTTCAAGAGTGTCTTTTTCTGTTTTTTTCTCTTCTCTGCCTCTTTTTATTAGCGTCATCAGCACCATTGCCGTCACTCAGGATAGTCAGCTCGCATCTGTTCTCAGAAATGTTGGTACTGCTTATTGTGTACGCTCGTAGCTTTCTGCAAGCTATCTGATACTTATGCATTCAAAAGCTCGAAATATAACCAAAGCCGAAAGCTACTGCATGGTAAGTTCTTGTTATATAAAGTTTGTTCGTTAAGAAATTTCCAGCTTTTGAACCCCCTCTCCCCACTTCATAGCGCTAAAATATGCAATCAGTACAGTGTACATCATTCTTTACCGAAAAGAGGGTAGAAAACAACACACCATCTCCAACCCCGAACCCCCGCACAGGCACCAAAGAGCAAATTCTGACCTTAAAATTTTTCCGGATCTCCGCCGAAGCGGGGGCGGCCCTATTGAGAGTGTAAATCAAAGTTTTGATTTATTAATATGCGACATCGTGTCAAGTACGAGCGTACAGACAGCTTGAAAATTAAAACTAAATAGTAGAAACTAGCAATCTTCGCCCCCCCGATGGGGGGCATCTAGATAGAATCTCTGGCTCTCTACAAGTATCAAAAAGACGGCCAAAAAAGTCTTCACATAGACAATAGAAAAACTGCTCAAATGAAGTGCAATGCAAAAAGAAAACATCCTAGGACAGCAAGCAACCCCCCAGATAGCAAGCACCCCAGATAGCAAGCACCCCCAGATAGCAAGCATCTCCAGATAGCAAGCACCCCCAGATAGCAAGCACCCCCAGATAGCAAGCACCCCCAGATAGCAAGCATCTCCAGATAGCAAGCACCCCCAGATAGCAAGCACCCCCAGATAGCAAGCACCCCCAGATAGCAAGCATCTCCAGATAGCAAGCACCCCCAGATAGCAAGCACCCCCAGATAGCAAGCACCCCCAGATAGCAAGCACCCCCAGATAGCAAGCATCTCCAGATAGCAAGCACCCCCAGATAGCAAGCACCCCCAGATAGCAAGCATCCACCTAATAGCAAGCACCCTTAGAAAGCAAGCACCCCCAGTTAGCAAGCACCCTTAGATAGCAAGCACCCCCCAGATAGCAAGCACCCTCAGATAGCAGGCACCCCAGATAGCAAGCATCCACCTAATAGCAAGCACTCCAAGATAGCAGGCACCCCAGATAGCAAGCATCCACCTAATAGCAAGCACCCTTAGATAGCAAGCACCCCCAGATAGCAAGCACCCCCAGATAGCAAGCACCCCCAGATAGCAAGCACCCCCAGATAGCAAGCACCCCCAGATAGCAAGCATCTCCAGATAGCAAGCACCCCCAGATAGCAAGCACCCCCAGATAGCAAGCATCCACCTAATAGCAAGCACCCTTAGAAAGCAAGCACCCCCAGTTAGCAAGCACCCTTAGATAGCAAGCACCCCCCAGATAGCAAGCACCCTCAGATAGCAGGCACCCCAGATAGCAAGCATCCACCTAATAGCAAGCACTCCAAGATAGCAGGCACCCCAGATAGCAAGCATCCACCTAATAGCAAGCACCCTTAGATAGCAAGCACCCCCAGATAGCAAGCACCCCCAGATAGCAAGCACCCCCAGATAGCAAGCACCCCCAGATAGCAAGCATCCACCTAATAGCAAGCACCCTTAGAAAGCAAGCACCCCCAGTTAGCAAGCACCCTTAGATAGCAAGCACCCCCCAGATAGCAAGCACCCTCAGATAGCAGGCACCCCAGATAGCAAGCATCCACCTAATAGCAAGCACTCCAAGATAGCAGGCACCCCAGATAGCAAGCATCCACCTAATAGCAAGCACCCTTAGATAGCAAGCACCCCCAGATAGCAAGCACCCCCAGATAGCAAGCACCCCCAGATAGCAAGCACCCCCAGATAGCACGCATCTCCAGATAGCAAGCACTCCAAGATAGTAGGCACCCCATTTATGTTTGACATGGTAGCTGTTTTGTGTTTGACATTGTGGCTTTTTAATGTTTGACCTGGTGGCACTTTAATGTATGCAATGATGGCTCTTTAATGTCTGACATGGAGTCACTTATACGCTTGACATGGTGGCTCTTTAATATTTGACATGGTGGCACTTTAATGTCTGAAATGAAGTCATGTATGTACGCTTGACATGGTGACTCGTTGATGTTTGACATAGTGGCTCTTTTATGTTCGACATGGTGGCTCTTTAATGTTAGACATGGAGTCATATATGTTTGACATGGTGGCCTTTAATGTTTGAAATGGTGCCACTTTTGTTTGACATTGTGCCTCTTTTATGTTCAGCATTTTGTTTTTAAGATGTTTTAATAAAAAAATTATTTTGTACTACTAAGATTCGAACCCAGGTCGCTGAATTAGCAGTCCAGTCTGATCGCATCTAGGCTATCTCTTGTCGATCGGAGAGCATGAATTGTGGCCCTTATAATTCAATTCTTATAGCAAATCGGTTAGAGTAAAAAGTTATGACATAATCAATTTCTCAGTCAGCCAGTATCAGTCTCAATTTAAGTTAGAAATATGGTTACGCAATTTAAATCAAGTCGTGTGTGCATTTCTTTGGCACTGTTTTCAACTTGCTGTGATGCAATCTTTATCAGAATTGAAATTCAGTCAGTCAGGTTTTTCTCTAGCATTCTTACAATGCATTTCAGGTCGAAAGAGCTGCTTGACCTTCGCAGAAAATCATGTTTTTCGAATATTTAATCCCTTTAATATTGATCAATTTCTTAGCCAAGATGCATTCAACATCCCAGGAAAATTTCTGATCGAATGGTGCAAGTTTGAAGAGAATCGGTTGAGCCATTCTCGAAAAAATCAATTACACGCACGCACGCACGCACGCACGCACGAATACAGCGCAAAATTAGTTTAGTAATATAAAATAGATATAGATAGATAGAAATAGTAGAATAACCTATAGACCAGGAGCTTCAGGCTCAGAATGGAACGAAATTTTCAAAACAACTGCACCAATTATAGTCCTATTTGTTGTGGGATTGGCTCCGGTCTACCTCTATTCCAGGTATCAAGAAATGTCACATGGCTAGATCCACAGTGTCGATTGAACTAGCAATACATGTATAATAGTGTATGTTGTATTATTTACTTGAATACGGTGCATCAACTGAATTTTAGAGAATGTGCAATTTAGGGAATGTGCAATTTAGGGAATGTGCAAGGTTGGGGAAATTGGGATTTAGGGAATGTGAAATTTAGCTCCCTCACTTTCAAAAAACATCCGAAAATGCACGGCTGGAAATAAAACTCAGAGACTTTAAAGACATGCAAATCCATACACTTCTATAATAGAGAATCAGTATGAGAGATGCAGTTTCCCAAATACGCTGCTGTTGATAAAAGGCTACAGTGATAGTTTGCTAAACCGACCCAGGCAAAATTAAGCCCCCGAAGCTAGAAGAGAAAAAGTAAAGATAATAACAAGCCGAAAGGGTGGGTGGCAGGCAGGCGGGCGGGCCAGCCGCGGTCGCGCAACGCTAGGCGGCAAAGCACAGAAAAGCAACTCCAAAACGCTGACAGGGGGCAGAGCGAGAAAACGCGGGGGCTGGGGGTGGGGTTGTGAAAAGCTTTCAGTTAATTCCCTTTTTACGACTAGCTAGAGAGGAAGAGAGTAGGTTAGAGAGGAATCATTTTCAACGCCGCTTAATCTTCAAATTCTTTCAAGAGACAACTGAGCTTAAACCCCGTGATACAAGTGGGGTGGGGCGGGGGGCGTCACGGGACAGGCATGGTCTGATTGCCAGCCTATTGAACCAATTAAAGTGTTGAAGCAGTAACGGCCGCTGAGGGGGGTGGGGAGGCGTTGGGTGTGTATTAACAGGTTGGCTGCTCGCACTCACTGACTCGCACGTTTAGCCTGCGCTTATTGGCAGACATCCCTCCGTTCTCTCTTCGCTCGTCTCCCCTGCTTGGTCCGCCTCAGCAGAAAGGGATAATGGAACGAGAAGATGAGGGATAGAAAAACACTTGTATTATCCGAAGAGGAGAGCAGCTGAAACTTGCCCTATGAGACTTGCCTATTATTTAGTCAATTGAGTCAGTATTAAAAGTTAAGCAGACGAATTTTCCTGTAAAAATGGAAAACGCGAGGCTCAGCAGCGAAGTCTCGGACTTGAGCGCCACGCTGCCTGCGCTGGAGCTCGAGACAGCTCAAGCCGGACCTGCAGATCAGCGTCGGCCGGTGCTGGCTCGAACCCGATCAAGAAGCCACGGCGACGTCGAGCTGACAGGCTCACCGGACTCGAACGGAGGAGATGGAGGAGGCGGCAGCGGTGGCCAGCAGCGTCGAGAAAGCAGGCGGCGTCTGCAGTCGTGGAGTGGCGCCTAGAAATCTTGCAGACTCCATTAGCTCGTACTATTTAAATTAAAATGCATTTGAGAAGTGGCTATTTGCTTTTAATATCTAATCAATCAAAACTATTGTACTATTATATATTGTACAAGTAATTTTTTGCGCCCCATAAAGCCGGAATCTGAGGGCATATCACCCAAGCTTCTTGATAAGGACATTGTGAGATATAGTATAGCATACGGCTATCATGTGATCACGTCAGATGCTGCAAAATTGGGATTGGAATATGAACCCGTATGGGACAGGGCAGGGTAAAATTTTAAGCACTAATGGTGTAGTTTTATGGCTTGTTTTTGGCATAGAACGGAGTAGCGAATGCAGAGCGGACTTATTTATTCTAGTTTCCTTCGGCTATAAGGGGCGGGGGCTAAACACTTATTCTGACTAGAGCGACTAAGTCGCACTGTTCTCTCTGTATCTCATCTATACTCAAAACCTCACTGAAGAGCTCAGTTCTAACGCTAACACAATACCGGCGTAGAATTTTTATATGCTGCCTGGCACTTGCAAGGCTAGAGTTGAGTTGAATTTAATGAGACCAGTTAATTAGCCTGTATATGGTTAAATGTCTAATGCTACGAGCGTACTGGGTAGACCACCCACTGAGGCAACAGAAACCGACTTGTTGTCAGACTTAAGATTATAGATAAAGCGGCTTCAGAATTATCACACGAAGCCATAAAGCTCGTATTGCATTTTCATGTTTGGTGCTGGTGGCATGGCGAAGAGAGGAGTGGAAGAGAATTTATCGATTAGCTTAGACCCCAGCAACTGTGGAAATCTGGGACGGCATCTCTTAACCCCCCACTTTAGAGCCAAGTGAAGTGGGGGGTTGGTGGCTCACTGCATGAGTAAAAGCGTGTGGAAACGTTGGCTAGAAATAACTATGGCTACCCCTTCCCCCACACACAAACTCTCTGCTCTCTCTCTCTCTCCACATCCCTGTCTCTGTCTGTCTCGCCTCCCGCAGCCTTTTCAAATCGCCCAGACAAGTAAACAGTGTAAAAATACAATATGGTACTAAATTGTTTTTTATTCGACAATACTCTGAAGCAAGGGTCTTGTCAGTGCTTATTATTTTCCGTAGTTGAGGACAATGTGACAAGGACTCTAAGGCATTATCATCAACGTATTACTGTTTAAATAAGATCTAACACGAACCGAAATTTTTAACTACGAATCAAGATAGTTCGAGTAGCTCGAATATTGACAAATCAGCGTTGAGGGCTTCTCCTATATGCATGTAGAGCATATGAATGCATGCAGAGGAGATGACAGGAGAGGAGAAGAGGAGAGGAGAGGAGAGGTGAGGTGAGGTGAGGAGAGGTGAGGTGAGGAGAGGAGGAGAGCAGAGCAGAGGCTTGGTCTCCTCCTCTCCTCAGCGCCGAGACATGGACCCTGACGGACGCCTTGGAGAGGCAGCTGGACGCTGCGCATGCGGCAATGCTGCGTGCGGCTTTCGGAGTGCGCAGCGGCCCAGGCAGCGAGACCAATGCCGCGGTCTACACTAGGGCGCGCCTGACGCGGCCTTCTGACCTGCTGCGCGGGCGGCGACTTCGACTGGCTGGCCACGTCATCCGGTCGGAGGCCCGCTGTCCTGAGCCGCTACACGACGTGCTGCTGCTCAAGCTGCAGGGACCGCGGAGGCGAGGCCAAGGGCGAACGGTGCGATACCCTGACCGACTTCTGAGTGACGCTGGCGCCCCGGACCAAGCAGGGGGATGCGACTTCCTGAGGGCAATGGCCCAGAGACGCGCTTTCTGACTGCTCCCCCTTTCTGGCTACTGCGTGGCCGGCGGGAGCAGTACCTTGTTGTTGTTGTTGTAGAGCAGAGGAGAAACGGGAGAGAGGAGAGGGAAAATGGAATAGAGAAAATTAGAGAAGAGAGCAGAGAAGAGACACAAACGTTGAGAGCGGGCCGGATTGCCATTGTGAAGTTTCAAAGGACCCAAGGCGGGTCGGAGTTTTCCGACCTATGGAAAAAAACAAGCAATCAAAGCCTTAAATGGCCCTTATGGCAAAAATTAAACAATAAATGGTCACATCAGCAACTATTTTGAGGACACATAGTTTGCGTTCTGTTTTGCCTATTGTTTATTAGACCAGTAGACACATTTCAGTAGTCACCCTTTGTTTTTCTTCAACAGCAGCATTGCTGGAAAACTGCAAACGTGTATACCAGCGTAAATACGCCGACTCGCTACCTAGGAGCATTAATAATAAGTTAATGGATGAGGAACTATAGAATCTTACGCTTCTATTGCTTGTTTATTTGAAAAAAGCTAATTGATTGTGCATTTTAAAATCATTGCGTTTTAAAATCGCTTAATCAATATTAGTTACAGTATCTAGATCCTGATGGATCGTCATTTTTATAATAGAAAAAAACAATTTAGCTTTCAATTGTACTTTTTATTAGTTCAATATTCAGTAGAAATATTTATAGTACACTACCTTTAATGTACAGTGCGATTTATTTTTAGCAACACGCTTAGACTTTACTATTTTTCTGAACTAAAACTAGTGGTTGTGGTCGCCTTCTATCTCTTATCCAATAACAAGCTTGTTCAACTTTTATTGGATAGTGTTCTCATTCTCACTCTAAACAGTATATAAAGCCATACCTAAATATCGTACACTTGGCATAGAACGCTAAACGTTTTAGAAAGAAAGAATATTTACAGTTGACTAAAGATTAACCTTAAAATGGCCGAGGGCGGTGGAGAAGAGGATTATTTCCCTGGAAGAGTTAGCACCTCACAGCAGGCCTCGCCGGCACAGTCCATAACCTCTCTGTCCCGTTCAGTGCAAGATATTGTTACCTACAGCCTCGAGACGGGCGAATCCGCAATACCAGAGCCCATTGCTCAAAGTTCTGCACCGGGCATCGAGCACCAAATGGAGGAGACTGACCATTCGTTAGCTCGGAGCTCTGCACGGGGCATCGAGGACCAAATGGAGGAGACTGACCGTTCTTTAGCTCGGAGTTCTGCTCCGGGCATCGAGGACCAAATGGAGGAGACTGACCATTCGTTAGCTCGGAGTTCTGCACCGGGCATCGAGCACCAAATGGAGGAGACTGACCATTCGTTAGCTCGGAGCTCTGCACCGGGCATCGAGCAGCAAATGGAGGAGACTGACCATTCGTTAGCTCGGAGTTCTGCACCGGGCATCGAGCACCAAATGGAGGAGACTGACTATTCGTTAGCTCGGAGCTCTGCACCGGGCATCGAGCACCAAATGGAGGAGACTGACCATTCGTTAGCTCGGAGCTCTGCACCGGGCATCGAGCACCAAATGGAGGAGACTTACCATTCGTTAGCTCGGAGTTCTGCACCGGGCATCGAGCACCAAATGGAGGAGACTTACCATTCGTTAGCTCGGAGTTCTGCACCGGGCATCGAGCACCAAATGGAGGAGACTGACCATTCGTTAGCTCGGAGCTCTGCACCGGGCATCGAGGACCAAATGGAGGAGACTGACCATTCTTTAGCTCGGAGCTCTGCACGGGGCATCGAGGACCAAATGGAGGAGACTGACCATTCGTTAGCTCGGAGTTCTGCACCGGGCATCGAGGACCAAATGGAGGAGACTGACCATTCTTTAGCTCGGAGTTCTGCACCGGGCATCGAGCACCAAATGAAGCAGCCTGACCATTCGTTAGCTCGGAGCTCTGCACGGGGCATCGAGCACCAAATGGAGGAGACTGACCATTCGTTAGCTCGGAGCTCTGCACCGGGCATCGAGCACCAAATGGAGGAGCCTGACCATTCGTTAGCTCGGAGTTCTGCACCGTGCATCGAAGTTGAGGTGGAGGAGCAGCCAAAATGTTTGGCAACTCAGAGTTCTGCAGCCAGAATGGAACTTAATCAAGAAGCGGCTTCAGTTTCGCAAGATCCGACCACTACAGTTTCAAGAACAGAGTACCAGGCAGAGGAGGCTGCGCCTGAGTTGGTCGATGTACCAAACCCGAGTGGAGATGTTTCAGCAATCGAAGGGGATTGCCCACGCCCAGAGATTAGTTGCATCATACTTACGAACGAAACGTCAAGCAGCTCATCAACATCTGTAGATTCTAGCCATCCAGTTTTGAAACTCAATCACTCTTCCAGCGTGCCGAATGCGAAACAACTGAAAATAACTGAAAGAGATGAACGGCCACCTGCTTCACGGAAGGGTGCTGACGAAACTTCCAGCAACAGTCCCGAAGTAGCTGGGATTAAGCTGAAATCGGAGCAGTTGCCAAAACCCATCAATTCCAACCAACACCCAGAGTTGGTTGTCGCTCGGGTTGAACACTTTGAACAGCGTTCGTTGCCGCACCCAGAGAAGCAGCAGCAGCTGAGTTCAAGCCTAACGCAGATTGCAAAAGGGTAAAAAAATTGCTGTTAATTTTTTAGGGGTTCTCTCGAATTGAATACTTTCTCTTTAGCTATCAAAATAATTTATCATATAACTTGTCTTGTATTGTAGACAAGACGGAATGGAACAAACTGACCAGAATACAGCGACAAAAAGCGCTCAGAGCAGCTCCGTATCGTCGACTAGCGCCGCCACTGCATCATCTGCTTCGGCCGAGGGTTTGCAATTGCCCGACTGTCCTGATACGCAAGACCTGGTACCAGACGCGTTGTTTGACGAGCCAAGTGACCAACAGCTGAACCGCGTGACACCAACCTGGTGAGTCTGAGATAGGGTAATTGTTTCACAAGCACTAACCATGTATTACATGCTCGTAAATTTACAAGTCTTTTCCGGAATGGGGTTGAAAACCATAAATTTCATAAATCCCCAGTCATTCTAACTTAATTTCACAAAACGAAAAGCATTCTATTTGCTATAGCAGCGTTCTATTAGTTTGATCATGCTAGTCGACTCTCTGAAAGCCTTAAGGTTTATGAAAGTGCATGGATGCTAGTCGGTTAGGTCTAGACGTTGCGAAAATGAAGCTTTGTGACGAAAGCACCTGTTTGACCACCTGAACTGATAAAGACTCTCAAACTGTTTGTAGCGCTGGCGGTGGCTCCGGCCTACCGCTAGCTCAGGAAGACTCGCCTGACGGCTTGGCTAACGTCATAGATGAGCCAGCGGAAGACGAAGCCCAGCGGCAGTCGTTGCTGCGCGGTTACGACAGTCTGCCTTCGGTCATGAACGCAGAAGCAGTCAACTGGCAGCTCAGCAGACGCGGTCATCAAAGGCAGTTTCAACTACAGCATGACGATCAATATGAAGAGCATCAACGGCCAAGACCAATAGCGACTCGAATCTGGCTTTGGCTGCGGCCTCTGTGCAACTCATGCAGCTGCCTTGGGCAACGAATCAACGTGGAAGATTAGTAGTCGTTTCAAAGATATCTCATAAAGTCTAAACAGCATTTGCTCTTCATTGTCTGTTAAATATTGCATTGTAGACAGTCTTTTCCTAGGGAGGATCCACGGCTTAGGGGTCTTGCGCCCTACCGTAATTTTGACTCACCTGATTTGCGCCCCCAGAGACAGCTGTCTTAAGGAGAGCTACCTCCTAAGCCCAGTGTCGCGCTCCCTTTGTTGTACCCTCAATGCGGCACCCCTACGTTCCCCTAGTGTGTTGCTTCCACGGTGTGGCAGCCCTATACTCGTAGTGTTTCCTCAGTGCTCTCAGTGCAACACCTTGTATTGTGTTTTCATGAAAATGCACCCTTCTATTGTAGCGGGTCTGAAAAATAAATGAGGCTTGAAAGCGGTGGTTCAATTATTTATTATCGATAATCGAGATTACCGGAAAAACACTTGCTTATTAGCTGGGTTTGCCTGGTGTATATTTATAGCAAAATTAACGGTGTTCTGGAAATTTATTTAGAATTATAACAAAGATACAACATTATAATGTAAACTGTAGCTAATACGGATAAATGCGTTGAATAAGAATATGGCTAATAATTAAACTATAAGATATGTAAAGGTTCCGCGTAGAAATATTTTGTTATGGAAATTCGAAGAAAAATGCAGAAATTTCTTTTACTTAATTTGGAAATTTTACTCGTATAGAATGCGCGAAGGGGAAAGGAAACTTCTAGAAACTAGGTACATTGGAATAACATTGCAACAATAGTCCCCCCCACCGGAGACGGAGTCCCTAGATAGAATGATGATCGCGCAGTATGTACAAATTAATGACCGAATGGGCTATATACACTGAAGATGTCGACGGTCGGGTCCAAAGTCTGTAACGAATGGATAGCAAGATGCGACTATGATACAGATGAGGTCAGGTGATGTCAGAAGTAAAGGTAGTCATCTTGGGCTTTAAATCGGACGCGTCGTCCACTTCTTGTTCGGGTCGTCGGTGCCTCCTCGTCGACTTTCGGTGTATTCGCTGTAGTGGATGTTGGTGTGGCCTCCGTGTCGTCCTGGTGTCCTGCTGGTGTAGAGGTTTCTTCCTGCCCTGAAGTCGGCTGTACGGTCTGCCTAGGCCTGCTCTGTGTCGGTGGCCTTGGGGTCGACCTGCAGGGTTTGAGCCTGTCGATGGAGATGGCTTCTTCGTGACCAGGGCGGAACTCGATGATGAAAAACTTGGGAGTGCGCCGAATGACTGGGTATGGTCCGGAGTACGGCGCTTCCAACGGCTTCCTCACCCTGTCCACGCGGACCCAAACCTTGCCGGTCGACCATAGCTCCTGAGGCACATGCGGTGTGGTGGACGGCATTCTTGGTCGCTGCTCCAAGAGGTGGTCTAAGCTCATCTGAATGGAGTTAGGATCTTTGTCGCTGACGATGACCCGTGGAAGCATCGGATGCTCGCCGGTGAGCCTGGTAAATGGGCTGATGCCTGAATCGTCCGGAGCGACATGCATGGCGAGGAGTGCCAATGGGAGGTTGTCGAGCCATGCAGGACCGCGCGCCTTAAGCATCGTCTTCAGAGTCCTGTGGGCGCGCTCGATCTTCCCGTTGCACTGTGGGTGGTACGCCGTGGTGCGTAGGCGGTGAAAACCCACGGTGGACGAGAGTGTCTCGAAGAGCTCGGACTCGAACTGTGGTCCTCTATCAGTGATGACGTACAGGGGCACTCCGAAGCGAGAAATCCAGGAAGCGATGAAGGCTGCTCCCACGCTTTGTGCTGTGACGGTCTCGAGTGGTGCGGCCTCTAGCCAGCCCGTGTTGCGGTCAATCATGGTAAGGAGATAACGAGGTGTAAGACCGCACTGAGTATCATGTTTCCTTTCGGGAACTGGAAGAGGGCCGACGATGTCGATGTGTACCGTCTCGAACCTGTTGGATGGGAGGTTGAAGGCAGCGCTGCCGGCCGTCGTGTGGCGGTCTATCTTGGTGCGCTGACAAACCTCGCATGACCTGCAAAAGACCTTGATCTCTGCGCGCATGCCGGTCCAGTAGTAGCGGCTGATGATCAGTTTGGCGGTCCTGCGGAATCCGTAGTGACCGAGTTCGTGAAAATGTTTCAGCAGTGATTCGCGCATGGAGATGGGGACGACCGGGCGAGGGTAACCCGTGGAGGTCTCGCAGAGTACGCGACGGCCGTCTCCAAGTGAAAAGAAGCGGCAATGGTCTGATTCGGAGAGGTTGTCGGCGGCTTGCTGATCGGCGATTGCTGACAGGTCAGTTGGCGCTGCTCCCTGCTGAATGGCTGCGATGGCGGTCGGTTCGTCGAGTCTGGAAAGTGCATCGGCGACGACGTTGTCCGAGCCACGGATATATTGAAAGTCGGTGACGTACTCAGACAGGATGCTCATGTAGCGCTGGTTGCGGTCAGAGTTGCCGTGGGAGTTGTGTCGGAATGCCTGCTCAAGAGGCTTGTGATCTGTGAAGACCGTGACGTGCCTGCCCTCGATCAGGTTCCGGAAGTGAAGCACGGCAAGGTAAGCGGCTAGTAGCTCTCGATCAAATGCTGAATAGGCTCGCTGGGCGGCAGAGAGCTTCTTGCTGAACATGCCGATCAAGGTGGTCTGCTCTCCGACTGTCTGATGCAATGCGGCTCCGACGCTGGTAGCAGAGGCATCCGTGACCAGCTGATAGGCCGAGCAGTCTGGATCGGGGTGGTACAGCAGGAGACGCTCGGCGAGCTTCTTCTTGAGGTCGTCGAATGCGGCTTGGTGGATGTCGCTCCATTGGTAGGATCGAGGAGACCGTAGTGCTACGGTGAGCAGATCCTGCAATGGGGCTGCGGTGGATGCGAAACCGGAGATGAAACGTCGGTAGAAACCGATCACGCCGAGGAAACGTCGCAGGGCAGCAGCGTCGCGGGGAACCGGCCAGTTTTTGATGGTCTCGACCCTCGTTTCGAGAGGTCGGATTCCGTCGGCGGAAACGTGGTGGCCGAGAAAGGTGACTTCGCTCTTAAGGAAAACACACTTGCTGAGCTGAACCTTCAAGCCGTGATGAGCTAGGCGGGTCAACACGGCTTCTAGATGTTGGAGATGCTCCTCCTCCGACCTCGAGTAGACCAGAAGGTCATCCAAGTAGGCGATGACGCAAGGCAGGCCGCGCAGGACGGAGTCGATGAAGCGCTGGAAGGTCTGCGCGGCGTTGCGAAGTCCGAATGGCATCCTAGTCCACTCAAAGAGGCCAAACGGCGTGATGATGGCAGTCTTGGCGATGTCCTCTTCCGCGATGGGGATCTGATGGTAAGCGCGAACCAGATCGAGCTTGCTGAACAACGTCGCGCCATGGAGATAACGCGTGAAACTCTGGATGTGTGGGACCGGGTAGCTGTCTGGCTTGGTAGCGCTGTTGAGCGCTCGGTAGTCGCCGCACGGTCGCCACTTGCCAGATGGTTTGCCGTCTGATTTCTTCGGAACCATGTGGAGTGGCGAAGCCCATGAACTCTTGGATGGACGGATGTACCCGGCATCGATGAGTTGCTGGAATTCTTCGCGAGCGATGCGAAGTTTCTCCGGATGAAGCTGACGCGCTCTGGCGTGCACTGGCTGATGTCCGCCGGTGTCGACCCTATGAACAGTGTCGTGCTTGATCACGTCCGCCGGCGGCAGCCGACCTCCCTCCACGTAGGTAAAGGTATCCTGAAATCGGTCGATCAGCCGCCTGACGCGTGGATCGCAGTCGTCGGGGTAGTTCGGAGTGACGCTGAAGTTGCCGATGGTCGTCGTAGTGACAGGCAGCGGTGGAGTATGGAATGTAGTTGTCGGATCCACCAGCTGTCGAGCTTTGCAGTCGACCAAGACTACTGGTTTTTGGCCTGGGTAGAAGGGTTCCATGCTGGATGTCAGCTGTGACTTCTGCCGTGGCCCCGATGTCTTTGAGTCGCCTGCCGTACTCTGAACTGCGTGGACGCGGTGGCCAGATGACTGCTGAATAGCCAGCATGGAGTCCGCGATGGAAGCGAGCCGTGCTGGATCTTCGTCCTGAAAACCGGACAGATGAAGGCGTAGCTCTGCCGGGAGGCAGCGGAGAAGCGTGGCCTTGACCATGTCTGGGTTCTCCTTGATATTGCATTGAGCCATCTTGGCCTGCAGCCGCTGTATGAAGATGCTGGGTTTGTCTCCTCCCAGGTCAGAGACGCTCATGACCTCGTTAATTCGCTCTTGCTGACTCTTCTGAAGCATCTTCAGTACGGCTTGCTTCAGTGCGGTATAGTTGGACGGAGTGTCCACAGACAATAAAACAGCTGCGATATCCTCCGGTAGATGACAGATCAGGTGGTTGAACCGCGATACCTCGGAGGTGATGTTTCGAAGGTCGAACTGAGCGTCCAACATCCGAAACCATGCATCGGGGTTGCCACGAAAGAATGGCGGTACTTTAAGGGCTACCGCAGCTACCGCAGGCGGGTCGGCAGGTGCCGCCGCGACACTCGCTCCTTGTGTGGGCTGCTGGCTGACCCCAGAGGGCTGCTGGCTGACCCCGGAGGGCTGCTGGCTGACCACGGATGGTGTGTTGGTGCTTCCTTCCGCCATTGGATCGTACACGCTGAATGAATTGAATGGTCTGAATTAAATGCTAGTCAATTTATCCGCCTCACCGGACCAGTTGTAGCGGGTCTGAAAAATAAATGAGGCTTGAAAGCGGTGGTTCAGTTATTTATTATCGATAATCGAGATTACCGGAAAAACACTTGCTTATTAGCTGGGTTTGCCTGGTGTATATTTATAGCAAAATTAACGGTGTTCTGGAAATTTCTTTAGAATTATAACAAAGATACAACATTATAATGTAAACTGTAGCTAATACGGATAAATGCGTTGAATAAGAATATGGCTAATAATTAAACTATAAGATATGTAAAGGTTCCGCGTAGAAATATTTTGTTATGGAAATTCGAAGAAAAATGCAGAAATTTCTTTTACTTAATTTGGAAATTTTACTCGTATAGAATGCGCGAAGGGGAAAGGAAACTTCTAGAAACTAGGTACATTGGAATAACATTGCAACACTCTTCTCTAAAGCTGAGTGGGTCGATCGACCGGCCGGGTTTAATCTTATATCTAAAGCTGAGTGGGTCGATCGACCGGCCGGGTTTAACGCGTATCTCCTCCTAGACGGCTGGCAACTCAAATGCGGGACTTACATATATCAATTCAGAATTTTCCTACGCAACAAATAGGCTATTTTAATGTTGAAAAATTAAAAGTCAAGTCCGTTAAAAAAGCAAAAAGCTGTTTTCTTAACCTTCTTTGGCCACTTTGCCTCTCCAGTGGCATTATTGTAAAAACAACCACCCCAACCTCCCCCGCAGGTCGCTGTGTATTGGAGGGGTGGTTGATGCGTGTTCTGGGTTCAATGCTAATAAAACCCCGCGTGTTGGGGGTTCAGTTAAATTTAATGCTTCCCTCCAGAACGGAGGGTTGGTTTGGGCTGAGTGTACATAGCAATGTACATTGTAAACAGATAGATAGGACTGTGTCGAGATTCAATTGGTTTTACTATCGGCGCCTTTCAAAAGGCAGCCTGTCTGTATATTAGCTGGGCAGTGAAATTCAATGAATAAACAGCAGGCAGGTGAATGTACACTCGATACTTAATGCTTTGAACCGGGAAGTTCAGACGTTAACTGTTCCTTTTTTTTAACTTTGAGAGGAGAGACTTATATTGCTGGAAGGATCTTGCAACGCTGAATTCGGGGATATAAGTTATTTGCTTTAAATATGAAAACAAAAAGCACAGCATTGAAAAAACGATTCCATACTTTTAAAATTTCTGCCAAGATTGTAGTTGGGGGGGGGTTGAGTACACAAATTCAGGCCAGCTATCATTTGAGTAAATTCAGTAATGGAGGAGGCTGGTAACAAATTTCAATTGGTTTGATTATCGGCGCTTTCAGTCCGTCAGATAAGAGAGTAAAGAGAAGAGAGATTTCAAGGAGAAGAGAGGATAGAAAGATGATAGAAAGACAGTAGATATGAGAGATAAGAGATTAAAGACGACAGAGCCAGAGGGGAGAGAAGAGGGGAGTGAGGCGGGAATGATGAAGAGGGAGAGCGAAGAGAAGAGAAAGTAGAGGGAAGAAAGGAGGGGAGAGAGGAAAATGAGAGAGCAAAGGAGGGAGGAAAGATGGGAGGAGAGAGGAGGGATAAGATAGTACAGAGGAGAGAGAAGAGAGAGGAGAGATGAGACAGGAGACGGTAGAGAGAAGAGGGGAAAGATGAGAGATGAAGAGGGAGAGGGTAAGAGAGAAAATAGGAGTATGAGAATTGAGAGCAGAGAGGAGAGACGAGAGAGAAAAAAGAGGAGAGAGAGAGGACAGGGTAGAGGAGAGGCGATAGATAAGCGAGTAGAGATGAGAGATGAGAGAGAAGAGGAGAGATAGAGAGAATTGAGAGAAGACAGGAGAGAAGAGATAGAGAGAAGAGGGGAGAGAGCGAAGCGAGAAGAGAAGGGAGAGAAGAGAGAGATGAAAAAACAAATGAGAGAGCAAAAGGGGAAAGATGAGAGAATAGAGATGAGAAAATAGAGGGGAGAGATGAGAGATGGGAGGTGATTGATAAGAAAGTAAGAGTAGAGATGAGAGAGGAGATGGAGAGCAGGAAGCAGAAAGAAGAGATTAGATAAAGGAGCAAAGAGGAGAGAGGCGACAGGAGAGAGTCTCAGTCTGGACGATGGCAGTCAATTTTTGTAAACAGGGAAAACATGCTATGATATTTCAGAGGTTTTATGGAGGATTTGGAAGATTTGGAAGATTTTTTGACGTATACCCAGACAAGTAAAAATCATATTTTTATAGACTTCAGTTTCATAGTCTTGATTGACTGAAATTTGATAGAGATAGTATTTTTTAAATCGATGGATTGTAGCTTGAAGGAGGATGATACAAGCTAGATTGCAGTTTAACGGAGAGGATTTTGATGATAGCTGTTTCATGGAGAGGATGAAATGGTTAAATTGAAAGGGAATAGAGAAAAGAGAAAAGGCTAGAGTAGATAAAAGATTAGATGAAAGAGAACATGAAAAGAGAGAATTAAAAGGGACAGATTAGAGAAAAGAAAAAAAGAGAATAAAGGCGAGAGAAGAGATGAAGGAATTGAGAGGAGAGAGGAGAGGGGTAAGAGAGGAGAAAGAGGAGACAGAGGGAGTAGAGCCAAAAGACGAGAGAGAAGAGATAAATTAGTAGAGATGAGGGGAGAGAGAGGAGA
This sequence comes from Macrostomum lignano, assembly GCA_002269645.1. Lineage (NCBI taxonomy): Eukaryota > Metazoa > Platyhelminthes > Macrostomidae > Macrostomum > Macrostomum lignano. The sequence goes on along the minus strand of NIVC01001559.1, from coordinate 38,658 downwards.
GAGAAGCAAGAGGATAAGGGAGAGAGGAGAGGGGAGAAAGTAGAGAGATGAGAGAGCAGAGAGGAGATAAAGGAGAGGAGAGAGAAGAGATAAAAGAGGAGAGAGGAAAAAGTTGAGAGGAGAAAGTAGTGAGGAGAGATAAGAGAGTAGACATGAGAAATGATAGATAAGCGAGGAGATGAGAGCAGAGAGGAGATAGGAGAGATTAGAGATGAGAGAGCAGAGAGGACATAGGAGAGATTAGAGATGAGAGAGCAAAGAGGAGAGAGGAGACAGACGAGAGTCTCAGTCTGGACGATGGCAGGCAGTCAATTTTTGCACACAGGTAAAACAACATGGTTTTTGGGAGGTTAATATAGGATTTGGAGAGGATTTGGACGATGGGATTCGTGTCATTGGATTCAGCTGATGGTTTCGGGGAATGAAATTCTGGCGATGGGAGTTCTATCCCCTCACTCCGCCAACGGAGGAGTTGGCCTCGTATCTCTATATAACTTTACAATGCAATTATACCTTGTGCCAATGCACAGAACGCGCTTTCCATCCTATATGCGTTTTGCTCCATCAATTCGCCTATAGCTACAATAACCACCAAATGGCATGTAAGACCTATGCTAAAATATAGGCTATAGCTACTAGTATGAGATTAGAAGTATGTATACTTCCCCGTCACTTTCCCGTCTTTCCCCTTCATTTACTTCTCTAACTTTATAATAGTCTAAGACTCAGACGACAAACATGGTCAATCCAACACCATTGAACTCCATCAGGTATCAGACTAATATCTTAAAGCAATAGAACTCCTCCGTGATACGTAGATTGGCCTGACCTCAACAACCGGATTATTGTTGATAAGTGCAAGCCATTTTCTTGCACATAATTAAATTTGAATTTGAAATCAGGTAGCGATCTGATTCGCTTTATTTCGCTGATTTAGAGTCTATAGCTTCACCTCGCAGCCTCCAATTCAAATTAGCTCTGCATAAATGAATGTGCAATCTTTTGATCTTGTGAGAGAGCCAACAGATAAACAGTGAAACTTCCAGTGGCTTCTGCCTATCGTTTGTTTTGCTGCGGCGAAAGGCGGCACAAGCAGCAAAGGCAAGAATAGCATATTAATAATGATGCACTGCGGTAGTGCGGCACCTTTGATGGCTAGACCTCAGAACAAGTAATGTAAATTATTCTGACTCAAGAACAGCCCTATGCTTGGCTTATTCAACCGTGAAATTTGTTGAAAAAATACTTGAGAATCACCATAAATCAACTTGGCAGTGTAAGCTTGTAGCTTGCATAAAAGCCGCACACAGTTTGGAAGGCAATAATAAAATTATACGGCGGTCTCTTTGATGTGTGATAGCAGAAAAAATTTTAAAGTAAAGGAGGTAGTTATGGAGGGTGTCTGCGTCGGTGCCGTCTGCGTCGTATGACTAAAACTATAGCTATTAAAGCCTGTAAAGTGTGTTAACCCCAACCCTCCTCCGAGCCTGGGGTGGGGGGGGGGTGGGGCGGCGGCGACGCCCCCCTTGTCGGGAAGATTTTTTTATTGGTGCGGGGAGGCGGCGACGAAAATTCCTACGCCTGCCCACCCTTGCCAGTGCAAGGATTACTCTATAACTAGAATCTGGTTGAGAAACCTCCTTACCAACAGAGGCCTAATATATGCGATTTTTTTATTTTTCTATTCCCTAGTTCCAGTTATAAAGAAATCCTTAGTCATGCAGTTGCCATCTTTCTCTCCCCAACTCTGCCTCTTCTGCACGGTTGAATAACATAACTAAAGGTTGACATTATTAGTGAAAACCAAAGCTGCTTTTGCTCGCTGCTATCCCGCCGCCTTTGCCTTCTGCTATAGTGCGGATTAACAAACTGTTTAATACATAATGCCCAAAAGCGCATTTTATGCAAATTAAATATATCGTGTCTAGATGCTTAAGAAATGATTTCCTAAAGAATAAGTAGGCATGAGCCATGTCAAGCCTTGAGCTTCTGGTCATAAATTTTGGTTGACAATTGAATTAACTAAGCTACGAGCTATAAGCGTAGATAGCAGCGATGAAAAACTGGGCGCGTTCTGAATTATAGTTGCATTCTGGCTTGCGTCCCGTATTTGATGAATTTTACTAAGAATTTTCATTATGTCTAGGGATGTCGATTCCCCGGGTAATTTACTATCATCCCCCGGGGACCTCGGGGAAACGGCGGATAACTTAGATCTTAAGTGGTATTTTTTTACTTTGATTTAAGCTTTGGACTACATGTTCAAGGCGCAAGGGTAAAAGCTTTAAACAATGGAATGTTTATTTAAAACTGTATTTGACAACGTGGCATTGCCAAATCCTGCGCACACCTTTGTCAGAAAGAGTCCAGACTCAGGAGGCGGAAAATGCATGCTCAGCAGCTACGCTTGTGGGAGGATAATTAATGAATGAGACTGTTTTTATAATCGGAATTTTTATTTCTTGCAGATAAATCACCATTTTGTCCTTGTCTAATAGAGAGTATGCGTGCGACAGTGACTGACGCAGGACGCAGCGCTGTGCCTGCGTCAAATGCGTCAAGCCGTCAACGCAGACCAACACAGTAGTCAGTGAGGCTTCTTTTTTCCTGACGGGTTTCTACGTGCAATTTGCTTGATTGAAAGACTCGTAGTGAAAAAATATTCAAGCGTATGTTGTGTTTGAAATAATACATTGAAACAGCAGTTATGCGGCAAAAAAGCATAGACAGAGTTTCAATCAGCTTTACTGTGAATCATTTTCTTATTTAAATGGCAAAAATTAAGTTAAAAATGCTTTTTTTTCTCCTCGGGGTCCCCGGTCTAATTCCCCGGGGAGTATTCCCCGACAAGCTCCCCGGGGTCGACATCCTTAATTATGTCTTTATCTTCTAGAGCGATTAGATTAGGTAAAATACTTTATCCTTTGCAGTAAGGCTTTTAAAATTCAAAACTTTTTCCAAGATTTCCGATTTAAACTTATCACGAGAAGCACTCACTCACTATAAACGTTTCAAATATACTTAAAACAAGCAGTGAACTTTCTACCACCCCACCACATGGTACTTTGGACAGGTCCTTTTATCGTAAGGGAGGGCCGATAGAAACTCCAGCGTATGCCTGCGGGCCAGAGGAGAGGAGAGGAAAGCAGAAGAGATGAGAGAGAGAGGAGAGCTTAGAAGAGATAAACCTTGAGCGGGCCGGATTGTGAAGTTTGACAGGACCACAGGGCGGGATAGAGAGGCTTCGCGGGACGCATGGGAGGGCTGATTAAGCGCGCCAGGAATAAGCGCGCACGTGTATTTTTTTGCACACGTCGGAATAAGCGCGCAGGGAACAAGCGCGCACAGAAAAATGTTGGAATAAGCGCGCTGCGATATTCCTCGATACAGGAATGAGCGCGAAAAGTTTTGTCAAAATACTGTAATAAGCGCGCATCCATATTCCTAGGCACAGGAAAGAGCGCGCAACGTTTTTTAAAAGTCCTGGAATAAGCGCGCACAGATTTTCAACAGAACTAAGATTAAAGTCGAATTTAAACTATGTATTTAAGACGAAGCAAGGTTACAAAGTTAAAATTGCTAAAAGCTAAAAGCTTAGCTGAAAGTTGAAACTGCAGCTGAGAAGTTCGCTAAAAATCATAAAAGTTAGTTAAAATCATCATTTGCGCGCTTAATCCCGTCAGTACAAAAGCAGCTGTGCGCTCATTCCGAAAGCGGGTAAAATTTTGGCGCGCTTGTTCCAAGTCATGGGAAAACTCGTGCGCGCTTTTTCCTGTATCGATCAAAAATGCTGCGCGCTTATTCCGGTCTGTGAAAAGTTAACTGCGCGCTTATTCAGGTTTTGGTCCGTTCTCCGGGATTACGGAATTACATGGTTATTCCGAACCATGTAAAATATGTGCGAAAATGCGCGCTTGTTCCTGGTGCGCTTAATCTAGCTACCCGGACGCATGTGGCCCGCGGACCGGAGTTTGCCGACCACTGTGACGTACGAAGTATAAGGGATCTAATTCGGTCTTACAGTCGTCATTGCTTTGCTAATCTGAACTGTCAGTCTCTGACAGAGTGCGCTTTAATTCTGAATTGAAAATTTTCAGGACATACCATTTGAAGCTGTAGTAAAATTGACTTTTAAAAATCAAACTTTGTCGACCTACGAACTTATGGCTGGATATTTTCGAATTAGCTTGTAAACGTGTCTTTTTCATCAGCATGCCAACCCAACTTGTCTTCATCAACTTCAGTCTTGAGTGTCCACTAGCCCGGGCGGGCAGAACATGTAGTTACTCGTACAACTACAACCTGCTAATTGGGTGGTTCTCTTCCTCTGCACTTCCCTGTAAACCATGCACAAACTGAGTCGCATTTAAAGACCATATAGAAATAGACCGCAAATCTTGGTGCCTACCTAGACAAGTTTTGTGACAAAAAACTTTGTAGAAAAGTCTCTCCCTCACCCACCCCATTTCTATCGATTCGCGGTATAAAGCGGTCATCTGAACCAATTTGAGTCCTTAAGCAAGAGAAGACACTTATAACTCTGCATTGCTTCAGTTCACCCAGCTGTAAAATGGTTGCCAGCATTAGCTGCGGTAATTGAGGATGTGTGTGGCGACCCTCCAGTCCTTGGACTGAACAGCCGTACGCAGCCTTCAGATGCTGTCGGTTGCACATCTGCCCATTAGGGCAGGTGTAGTCAATTATTATTAATTATTACTATTGGACGCATTCATTTCTATGAATCTTTTATACAATTTTCTCGGCTTTATTTTCAATGTGTCGTGGCGTTTTTAAACTAAATATAATAAAAGTATGCTTGTTAATTAGAGAATAATAAAATAATAACAAAAAGTCTGACTATTCAGTCAGGAAAAGTAATAGAATGCATCCTTTAGTCGCTTTTAAAATGCAGAAGTCCACAGATTTGTGACAATATGCATGCGCACTGTGATAGCTAGCTAGATATATAGCAGATTCAACCACTAGAGAGAAAGGCAGACATGCATTAGACAGGCCAATAAAAGCTGCATGTCGCATTAGGGCAGAGTGGGGTGTTACACATACTGTACACACGTACATAGAAGATAGAATTCACAGAGAGACAAAGGTGCAGAGAAAGCTCGATTTTTCAAACCCCAACAGCCAACCAACAAACAGACTTTCAGACCCGACTCCCCAGCTGGCCATTGGGTTTTGCATAGCTGCTATAAAGGGTGGAGAATTCAAAGCAACTGTTTCTCAGAGTTGAGTCACGTAAAAATCTCCAAGCCTTAAGAGCATAGGGACAACATAATTACTCTTTTGATAAATGAAAAGGCCCAAAAGAATTTGTGATCCTGAAAATACACAGTATACAAAACTCCTATATACTGTAAAAAAACTACCAAGAAAAGAAGCAGAAGCGAGTTCAACACCAGTATGGCAGAAGGAAGCGACCATAGTGACGAATTTCCACTCAGAGAAGGCCAATCGCAACAAAACACGCTGTCGTCGTCTACAAACTCGCTACCGCGCTCGGCTCAGGACTTGCGTGGAATCGAGTTGGAGACCAGCGACTCATCCTTGGGCGACGGCTCGAGCCAGCAGCGACCGGCGAGTCTTCCTGAGCTGACTGAGCCGCACAGGGAGTTGCTCTTCGCATCGCAGCCGAGTCCTGACTGTGCAGCATCGGACGACGCATCTAGCGAAGACCAAGCCGAGGCATCGGAGTCGCCCACTTCGGAGAATGGCTCTGAAGTCTCTGCTGTTACCGAAAGTTCAGTAGCAAGTGTCGCCACCGACGCTTATGATCAAGAGTCGTCTAGCGAGCTAGTCCAAGACAACGTCCTAGGTAGAGTTACGGGCGCCGCTGCCACCGCGTCCGTATGTAGGCATGAGTCGGCTCCAGCTCGCTACAATCTGTTCCAACGTAAACAAGACAGCACAGCGGCTGGAACAGGGCAGGCGGCTCCGACGCCAGTCGTACGAAGTCCCTCACCGCCGATGGGAAGTGGCGTCCAAACCGATGCAATGGAAGGTACGACAGCCGCAATCGGCACGGATGTCAACAACGACGCTGCGGCAACCAGTCTGCCAAAAGGGGACGACAATGACGAGGAGGCCCCGGCAAATGAAGACAACGCCGCAGCTGCGATTCCAGAGGCTCAACAGGCAGCGGCGGCTAACGAGAATGCCGAGCTTCTTGCCGCTGCCACAGCTGTTTTTGCGAAGCCTGACCAGTCGGGTGAAAAAACAACTGGACACGAGCATGCAGCTAACTTGTGCGCGAGAAGTCCTGAAGTCACAGCTAATTTTGTGACTGGAATTGAGCTCAGAGGACAACCGCCGCTACTGCAACGTCCAGACGCCAGCTTGCGAAATGGACACAGCGAGGGGAGCATTGACACAAGCAGAAAAACGCAAGAAAAGCAACGCAGCTGTACCCTGGGCCGGCACTCCTCGTCACCGGCTCAGAGCAGTCAGGAAGAGAAACGGCTGCAACAGCTGCACCAGCAACAACAGAAGCCAGCAGCTGAGCGAAGGTAAATCAACTGAACAGTAACTTTCTTAAATTGATCAATTAAAGCCACATGCATGAATGTAAATTTTCAAGGCGATTTCCGCACCCTTTAGAGACGGTTTGACTCTGGATGCGCAACGCCTGCCGCCGGCTCCCGAAGTTGATGAGCCAGAGGATTTGCAGCAGCAACAGCAAACTGAACAAGAACAAGCTCATACATCAGAGGCGTAAGTATAAAATGATAAAAATTCGAAACCTCAAATTTGTCAAAGCCTTAAAAGTCTATTTTTTTCTTCTATCAACGTCATGCAGTAATCAGGAAGCTCCGGAGCTGCCGCAGCTGCAGCCGGCGCCGGTTGAGACTCCATCCATGCCGGCCACCGAATACGCAGCAGCGACGTCGGATCCGCCGCCGCCGGCCATCCCAAGGTTGGACTCAAGAAGCGACGGTATCGAGCAAGAATTCATCAGCCCACAGGAGATTCAGCCTAGGGCTGAAGACAGACGGGACAGCATCCGCAACGCGAACAGAGGTCGGCGGCGACTGCGACACCGACTGCTCGCCTCTCTGCGCTACCTGTGCCAGTCGTGCACGTGCACCGGGAGTAGGAGGCCTGCTGCTGACTAGACAAACTTCGAACTACAACTTCGAATATATATACTCATCATAGCTAAAGTAGTCTTACACGCCTAATTTTAAAGAAATATATATTTTCAATACTAATGTTATTTTACCTTAGTACCCTGCAGACAAATAGATAAATGTTGGTACAGTTTATATTAGAGTCCAGATTACATGTACATAAAAAATTACAAGTACTTCAGAGATACAGAAAACAATTTCTATAGAATTCCATTTAAATAGGAAATGTAGTGTGGTTATAATTTACTATTCTAAGAGTACTCATCTGAATGTCTATTCAGCGATCATTTAAAGCAGTTTGTATCACTTCGTGTATAGATATTTATGCTTTGTCATATAAAATAAATTGTTCATTGTACAATGACATTCAAATAAAACTGAATTTTGGTTTTTTTAATTCATCCGCAGCAGCTAAGCATACAGTTAGAATCTGCTGCTGCCTAATAGAAACTTAGAGACTCAAACAGTAGAAATTAACATAATTGAGCAATTAAGTTTACAAAAAAGTCAAAATTCTCAAGTTTAGCTTATCTTTAGGCTATTTATGGAGTGTTTGTTTTGGTTTCCGGATTGGATCTGACACCTGACCCTAACCTGTTCTTGCATCTGAGTCTAAAAAGCGATTGAAAAGTTGTTCAATTGACTGCTCACGTTGCGTCTAGAATACTGCTTTTGCTGTTGCTGTCCTCAATGTATATTGATAACAATAAAGAATCAACGCCTCCTAATCCACACAGAGCCAGCTAAGAAAGGGAATGGCAAGGAATAGTACGCTCGTAGAAGTCAGCGTTGTATCAGGACGCAACGCTCGTAAATATTGCAAAAATATTTGAAGACCCGCTTGTTTACATGTAGCTGGTATTTAGCGATGCTTGCCTTCAAAAAGCATCCTATTCAACTGTTTTAAAGAAACCTGCACTTCCATTGAAGGCTCAGAAGCTCTAAAATAGGTCTATTTATAATTTATTAAAAGTCTTAACCTGTTAAATATACATGCATTAAAAGTATTTGTCATTATAGCTCGTAGGCAACCTGGTAACTCATTTAAAACTTGCTATGCTTTTATGCAGACATACTGCTACTAATTCAACAAAGGATGAAGAAATTTAGGTGCAATATATATATATTATTCCATAACTTTAGCTGTCATGACAACGTTTTTTTACTAACCCTAATACTCGTATATGCTATTATGTACTGTTTTAGAAGACGAAAAACCACTCGTAATATTTATGTTGCTTGGCTGAATATTTCACTTAGATCTCGTATTTATCTGTAGATTTGTAGATTTGTAGATTGTTTCGAACAACCTGGCGAAAAATTAATTATCATTTTAAGTGCCACAGATCCGGAGTTATAAGCATTTAAAGTTTGGCTGCAATACAAACAAGCGGGCCTTCAAATAATTTTGCAATATTTACTCGTACGAGCGTTCGTCCTGATACAACAGTAACTTTTAGTAGACCTTGGGCAAATGGTAAGCAAGAATGGCGTGACCAACTCAGATACGTCAACTTTAGTGTGTGTGTGGTGTGTGGTGTGTGTGTGTACTGGGAGTGCAGGCAGACAGGGCAGGAAAACTTGAATAGACAGTTTAACTAGCATAGTTCGTGCGTGGGCTGACACCAGCAGACAGACTGACCTATATAGCAAAAACACGCACTTTTATGAGTCATCTGTCACTTCAATAACATTTAGCAGTCCAAGTGAGTAGGACTACGAGACCAGGATTTTTTAAGACGGGGGGGGTTAGTTGTTGAAAGGTAGCAGCAAGGAGGGCAGGCCACCCCCAGGCCCCCATTAAAAACCTTAGCGGCCCGAAGAGGGGTGGGGGCGGACCCCCCCCCCCCCCACGCGCTCTCCCCCCTGTATGCCCAGGGACTTCTAAAAATAGCATCACAGCAGTTGAGAGACAGCAGTTGATGCTATTTTTAGGAGTCCTTGCATGGTGCGTCCGGGGTAGACGACCTGTCAAGCTGCACTTTTCTGTACCTGACAAATAACGATAGTATAGCATTGCGATGCTTTACGAGCATTCATATACGAGCGATAAGGCTTATCTTATCCTTGGGTCGACTTTAAATTAAAGATTGAAATTCAGTCAGCTAAAAAAGCATTATTGCATTATTTTAATCTAAACAAACAGACACAAACCGGCCTGTTCACCCGCCTAAATGCGCAATGTATTTGATGAAGCAGATGAGAACAAAAATTTTAACCAAAAATGCTTTCAAGCTATTGTAATAGCAAATGCTTAATTATAATTGCATGGTTCCCTAGCTTTTTGTTTAGGGAAACAACAATACTATAGTGGAGAGTAGGGGTCCTGACTTGTACTGATCCCGGAATGGAGGCTACCGCAATACCATTCTTCATGAAGCACATAAATACATCCTGTGTTTTGCTGTATATCATACACTAAGCGTTACAAACTTAAATTAAGTTATTTGCTCCATCTGTTAGTTTCCTATCATTGGCCATTGCTAAATATCGGGGGTTAGCAGACTTTTTACGACAAGGGCCAGATGGAGAACCTAGCGCATGACTGCGGGCCAGAGGAGAGGATAGAGGAGAGGAGAGATAGGAGAGAAGGAGAGGAGAGAAGAGGAGGGAAAGCTGCTGAGCTGAGAAGAGACACAAACCTTGAGTGGGACGGAGGATCACCATTGTGATATTAAGTTTGAAGTTTGTGAAGTTTAAAGTGTGAAGTGTGAAGTTTGAAGTTTGAAGAATGTGAAGGCACGGAGGGTCGGATAGAAAGGCTTGGTGGGCCGGATTTTGCCGATCCCTGGGCTAGAAAAAAATCTTTGCGTCACGCTATAGTCTGATAAATTCACTGACCTGCGCTATTTTTAGCATCTAACGAAATGTGAAGTTTTCCACACGGTTGGCTGTCTTCATAACGGAATTTTTCCGGGATCCCGGGATTACGCCCCCCCCCCCTAGTGGACAGGGAATGAGCTTTAGCTGGAGACGCCGATTGAAACCGGACAGGCGAGGGAATGGGAATGCTCCCACCCTCCGAAATGGCGACCCCCAACTCAACGGCGGCCAACTAAAATGCCAGCATTGGCTCAGCAGCACCATATGTGAAGCAGGGGAAAACTTGAAAAAACAAAGATTAAAAGCAAAAAAGCGGAACTGTCGACTTTCAAGTCCAGTACAGTTTTTATCGGAATCGGTCTTACCGAAGTGAAGTCTGGAATTAATAATTTTATTCGAGACGCGGCTTCTTCACGGCCGGCTTTGTTTCTTCTTCCGCCTCAGCTTTGGATGAAGCTTCCGTTTCTGACTTGACTCTGCTAGCGCGAATCCACCGAGTCAGGCCGGTGTCCCGCAGCGGCGGCGGCTGGCGGCGCTTCGGCGACGGTGGCGGCGGCTTCGGATTCTGCTGATAACGAGGCGGCGATGCACTACTGGCTGCCGATGCCGATGCCGAAGCCGCTGCCGTCAGCTTCGATGACGCGGCTGGCAGCCATTTGTCTAGCGTTACTGCTGCCGTTGGCAGGGCACTGGGCAGGTGAACAGAGGGTCACAGGAGGCGATACACATTATTGAAATTCTTTATTGAAATATAGATGTGGACAGACAGACAGACAGACAGACAGACAGACAGACAAACAGACAGACAGACAGACAGACAGACAGACAGACAGACAGACAGACAGACAGACAGACACACAGACAGTCAGACAGACACAGAGATAGACTATTATAAAATATTAGGTAAATCGAATTATATCAATAACGGTACTTGAACCGCACGCCGCTTTAAATGTTAAGATCAGTTAATTAGCCACCTGCATCTGCCAAAGCAACTGTTTGTGCAGTGGAGAATATTTCTAGGCAATAAAAATGGCCGGCTTAAATAAATACAAATTCTTGCACAACGCTGAGTCATTCAATTCACTAGCTAGCGAAGAGTGAAGAGTAACAATAGCATAGTGGCTGACGGGACTCTTTTGAGGCCCCGTAATTGAAATGAGTACACTTTGGTAGCTTTACTAGAAGTCCATGCTCAAGTTTAGTCAGCATAATAAACTAGTGCTATAAAAAGTAAGTTAGCCAGCACATTAAAAGAAAAGCTCCTGAGTGAGATAGAATTTACCTGGATTCCAGTTTTACAGGCTGTAGGCACAGTTTATCATTGTTCCGAGTACTGTTGACGTGCGAAGAAACAGCATAGAAGCAGATGTCTGTCACAGAGCGAAGACAGGCCAAGGCCTTACAAAAGGTAATTTGGATAGGTGAAAATATAATTGATGGAAATATAAGTATCACACAGTCACACCATTAGCCTCACCCGCTTCGGATTATCAGATTGAAGCCAATCCGTGATTTCATCAGCCGTTTGCAGAATTGCCTGAGAAATTCGGCACAATTGATCATTAATTGTGGCAGTAAAACTGGGCTGAATGCAGATGCAGGCATCAACTTACTGGCATTCGATCGTGAATGTCGCTGACAGTCTCGCTGGCTGGCACAGTGATCACCGTGAAGCTGTACAGATCTGGCTCACCTGGCTGAGGGACGGGCGAGGATTCGGCGAGGTGGGGAAGAGGGAATTTTATTTTTTTTAATAGCAACAACATTTAATACAGCAACTGAGGATCTGGGAGGCTGGCCCAGCAACTGAGGATCTGGGAGGCTGGCCCAGCAACTGACACTCTGGGAGGCTGGCCCAGCAACTGGCACTCTGGGAGGCTGGCCCAGCAACTGACACTCTGGGAGGCTGGCCCAGCAACTGACACTCTGGGAGGCTGGCCCAGCAACTGAGGATCTGGGAGGCTGGCCCAGAAACTGAGGATCTGGGAGGCTGGCCCAGCAACTGAGGATCTGGGAGGCTGGCCCAGCAACTGAGAATCTGGGAGGCTGGACCAGCAACAGAGGATCTGGGAGGCTGGCCCAGCAACTGAGGATCTGGGAGGCTGGCCCAGCAACTGAGGATCTGGGAGGCTGGGCCAGCAACTGAGGATCTGGGATGGGAGGGTATGGCCCAGCCTGAGGTTCTTATCCGGAAGTACCGAGCAAGAAACCATAGAGCTCACCATGCCCTGGTGCACATCGAACAGAGCCGCAATGAACATGAGGTTGGGCGGCTTTTCGCCGCAGTCCCGCTCCAGCCAGCCGGGCGGGTGGAAGAAGTAGGCCTGCTTCTGGCCCCGGGGCCCAGCTTCGGCCGTTTCCACTCGTAGAAGCCCTCGCAAAGTAGAACGCAACGACGGCCATTCAGTAAAAGATTACGGAAGCTGGCCTTCTCCATCAGCGTCTCAACTCGAGCGTTCGACATGTTGAGAGTGAAATTTGAGGTGTCTCGGCCTACCCAGGAGGGCACCAGGCCCCACTTCATGGTGGAGATGAGCTGGCAGCCCTGATTGGAGTACAGCACTGGCCTGTGGGATTGTGTTGGCAGACTCAACTGTGACACGGTGCCATGGAAACTACGGCATGACTTAAGGCATTCATAGAGAAGGTCATATAAGCGAACAGTACTGATAGCATTAACAAATAGGGTCATGTAAATAATCTCGGACATCTACAGATGGTCATACGAATGACCTAAAAACACTAACAGAGGGTCATAAGGATGACCTGGGGACAGTAACAGAGGGTCATAAGGGTGACCTAGGGACAGTAACAGAGGGTCATGTAAATAATCTCGGACATCTACAGATGGTCATACGAATGACCTAAAAACACTAACAGAGGGTCATAAGGATGACCTGGGGACAGTAACAGAGGGTCATAAGGGTGACCTAGGGACAGTAACAGAGGGTCATGTAAATAATCTCGGACATCTACAGATGGTCATACGAATGACCTAAAAACACTAACAGAGGGTCATAAGGATGACCTGGGGACAGTAACAGAGGGTCATAAGGATGACCTGGGGACAGTAACAGAGGGTCATAAGGATGACCTAGGGACAGTAACAGTGAGGTCTATAAGGATGACCTAGGGACAGTAACATAGGGGGTTACACAGCTGATCAACAAAACGAAGCGACTTAGTAACAGAAATGAGAGCCTAGGAAAGGTTCCTGTAAAGTTCAAATAGTGTCTTTAACGAATATGGAACTAAAAATGATTAGCTGCACAGTGATAAAGATCGGGCGCATAGATTCACTTTATAGCACTTAGTTAAAAGGCTTTATTAAAATCAAGGCCTGTGTTACAATTAACTGGTAGAGGAGTTTATCTCTTGAATAAATGCTTAATTAAAGACACATATATAATCGCGACATGATGATAAGGCTGAAGTACAGACTGTGTAAGCATTTTTGTGAAGCTAAATTTAACTTGGCAAGTTTAACAGATTTAGACTGCAAGCTCAACGTGAAAATGTGCTTACACAGTAGAATTTACCGCAATAAGAGTGCAGTTTATACCGAAATTCCCATAACTTCTGTGAAACACCGGTGTAGGCGTAGCAGTCGTTGAGGAAAGGACTTTTAAGCAAGATTTAGTCTGTTTGCAAATATGCTTTTTAATGTGAAGCACAAAGTGTACGAATGTAAGGACAGTTCTAAGGCACCAGAAAGCGATCTTTAACTAGTTAAGAGGCTGATTCTTGAAGCATTTGAGAGCCTTTCTTACAGAGTCTAAAAAAGCCAACTTTGAACTTTAAAGCTAGTGTCCCTAGATAATCTTTATGACTCTCTGCTAGTCCCTAGATCATCTTTATGCTAGACACGTGACTGACTCAACAAGGCAAAACTGCTCACAGAAACGTTCCAGGCGGCAGGTTATAACCTGGCGAGTAGGGCGGACTGCACGGTAGGTCGCGCCATCCAGGTCGCCCATTTGCAAAAGTGCACCGGCTCTGCAGCTGGTCCCTCGATAGCGTGCTGAAAAGGTAAATAAACAAAAGAACTGATAAAAAAACTTAGACTTTGACTCTGTTGTGCAGCAGTGATTAGATATGACTTATTCAACTTTAAATAAGTTTTGATAAAAATTGCCCTGCGACATATTAAGAACTTGTACTGTGATTGACTGCACATGTATTCGTACTACTCAAGATATCCTTATTAGCAAATGCAGCTGCAAATGCAAATCCCCTATTAGCATCTGTATCTATCCCCTATTAGCATCTGTATCTATCCCCTATTAGCATCTGTATCTATCCCCTATTAGCATCTGTATCTATCCCCTATTAGCATCTGTATCTATCCCCTATTAGCATCTGTATCTATCCCCTATTAGCATCTGTATCTATCCCCTATTAGCATCTGTATCTATCCCCTATTAGCATCTGTATCTATCCCCTATTAGCATCTGTATCTATCCCCTATTAGCATCTGTATCTATCCCCTATTAGCATCTGTATCTATCCCACATATTAGCACCTGTATATATCCCTATTAGAAGCTGTATATATCCTCTGTTAGCATCTGTATATATCCTCTATTAGCATCTGTATATATCCCCTAGTAGCATCTGTATATTTCCCCTAGTAGCATCTGTATATTTCCCCTATTAGCATCTGTATCTATCCCCTATTAGCATCTGTATCTATCCCCTATTAGCATCTGTATATATCCTCTGTTAGCATCTGTATATATCCTCTATTAGCATCTGTATATATCCTCTGTTAGCATCTGTATATATCCTCTATTAGCATCTGTATATATCCCCTATTAGCATCTGTATATATCCTCTGTTAGCATCTGTATCTATCCCCTATTAGCATCTGCATCTATCCCACATATTAGCACCTGTATATATCCCTATTAGCAGCTGTATGTAATCCCAATTAACAGCTGTATAAGAGCCACTACATGTACATGTATATAATCTATAAAAACGTATGTCCTTTATATTCCAGTTAGCAAATATAACATTCGACGAAGCACTGTACCAGTAAGTTTTTTTGTCAATAAAAAACAACACAGCTCCATACCAGGCTGTTCTTCCGCACATAGTCAGCTCTGATGCACTATCCTATTATTTAATTCGATTTCAACGAACGCAATAGTCAGCTGAAATAAAAAACAAATAGGCAATAATAAGTTATGGCCATAAAAGCTATAATAGGCAGTTTGCAATTTAATGAGCCGTTTAAATCTAAGGAAACAGTCACTTTATTAGCGACATTGTCACACAACCGGCGAGAGGCATTGCTGCCCATTCCGCCCAGACTCCCCTGAGCAGGCACACAAGCGCGCGGATACGTACGCAGTCACACGCACAGGCACACACTCACACAGGAGTGTACAGCGGCCCTGACTTTATTTATCGTTAGGCATGTACACTTCACTGCGCCTTGGGGGTTGGCCCTCAAGGGCGCTAATCTCACTAGCAGAGCCAAGCCGAGATTCCAATTTAGCCCCAAATTAGTGTGACTGCCACTTGGATTCGAACCTGTGCCGCTTGGACATCAGAGCGCCGCGCCAGACCAATGGCTACCCTAAATTCTACTTGATGTTTTCCTAAAACACCAATACTGTGTAATACTGTCTGCATTAAGAAAATAAGTAACAAGCATAATACAATTGGCAAAAAATGAACTGAATTTAATTGTTTATACACACACACAGCAGCGGCAGCACAGAACCTTTCGGCAGTCAATTTATATTTTTTGTTTTGGGGTTACGAGTATGCAAGCACTATTATCAGCCCAGTGTTCGCTATCGTGCGTACTTTTAACATAAACAAAGTTTAGAGACACAAACAGAGCATAGGTACACACCTAATCTGCGTATCAATAGCAACAGGTGCACAAGTTTTCGCTGACAATTAAAAAAGCGGGCAAAAAACGCTGATTTTGCTACTGAAAATAACAGTAGATGAAGGCCTTTCAAGCGAGTAAAGCGTACCTAGTTATTCCACTTAGTATCCGTGATATTAGCTACCTTTTAAAATAGTAAGTACATTACCCACACATCTATTATTCCTTTGAAAACATTGCACATTACAGCACTAATTTACTACCAGTAACTTTACCAGCATAAATACCAATTTAAAATTTCACAAAATTAGATCGCAGGATTATTAAAATGAACAATATGGCTGATAGGCATAGTTGAGAACGAGAATAGCCAAAACCCTTCAATCTATACAACTGAAATGTTAAATAACGTTAAATAGCTCTGCCCTCCTTGCCTGGTCCATCTGCTGGCTCCTCTGGTTGTCTCCCTGCCCTTGTGTCTCGGCTCTCATCCTGACAGTGGACTGGAGTCCTGGGGTTGATGTTCGTCCCGAATCGGGGATCCCGGCTGAGTCGGGGTCCTCTTGCTCCTTGTTGCCCCTTCCCGACCCCTTGGCTTGGCCTCCAATATAGAGCTGGATATAGAGCTAGACTCGCTCCAATATTTAAGCCATTTCCAAGACTTGTGGGTTTCCCCGCTCTTGGACGGCTTTCAGTAGTAACCCAAACATTTTCTATTCCAATTTCTTTTTTCGCGCACTCCCGGGACTTGTCTGCTGGGTGGTGGCCTGGGTGGACTCGGTCCTAGCACCGTCCCTGATTCCACTTATGGGTTGGCGCTGTCTTGTACCATAGACTTGGGTTAGTAGCCCCAATAAGCCCTCTGGCCTAGACGTCGGGGTCCAATCTTGCGGGTATCTCGGGCTTTATGCCCCTGGTAGAGCCCCCTTTCGGGCTGATCCGCGGGTAGCCCCCGGCTTCCACCCACGTTTAACAACAACAAATAATAAGAAAATGCTTCTACAAAGCAGTGATACTTTATAGTTATAAATTAAATTTTGCATTTCGCTAACCGAATAGTCTACGGGACAGGTTAGTTATTTGATTAGTGAATTTGAAGTCGCAAAGTTGTCAAACAGTTCGAGTTACTTCTGAAACGCTTCCGGCGGGATTTTGCCTTCAGCTTTTAGCTGGGCGAATTTGCTAGCGGCCATGTCGAAATCCCAGCCGAATTCGTTCAGGCACTGCCGGCTGAACTCGGCGTTCATGCCCGACTTGGCGGCGAATTCGGTCACCATGGCCTCTTTGGCTGCGGCTGGCAGTTCCTGAAGGGTGGCGCTTGTAGTCGCACTGGCCGCCGCGCTGGCGTTCTGCTTCCGGAACCACTCGGCACCCTGCGGTTGCGGGGGCGGTTGACACGAATATGAGGCAATTTGAGGATTTTCTTTCACGATTAGCCGATGAAGTCGCGGGGAATTTCCATAGATCATACGATAAAGAAAGTTGCCATAAATATAGGACATTGGGAACTTCTAGAACGATAAAAGTTAGATATGTAGATAAATAGATATAGATAGACAATAGACATAGATATGTAGTAGATATGCAGATAAGCTGTGGGGAAATTGCATGCAGATAAGCTGTGGGGAATTTGCATGTAGATAAGCTGTGGGGAATTTGCATGTAGATAAGCTATGGGGAATTTGCATGTAGATAAGCTGTGGGGAATTTGCATGTAGATAAAATATGGCGAATTTCTATGAACAAAAGGCAGAGGGAATCCATGTGAACATAAAGTTTGGGGAATTCCTATGAACACAAAGTTTGGGGAATTCCTATGAACACAAAGTTTGGGGAATTCTTATGAACATAAAGTTTGGGGAATTCTTATGAACACAAAGTTCGGGGAATTCTTATGAACATAAAGTTTGGGGAATTCTTATGAACATAAAACAGGGGAATCCATGTAAACATAAAGCATGGGAAGTTCCTATCAACATATGGGGAATTCAAGTGAAAATAAGGCATGGGGAATTTCTTCGAAAATAGGCACATCGAGTCCGGAAAATGTCCAATAAGTTATGGGGAATGTGTATAAATGCAATTTTAAAGAATTTCCATGGATATAAGCCATGGGGAATTTCTATAAAGCTCCGAGTCGCGGTGAATGAATTCAAGTCTAACCTGATGGCTAACGTGGGTGATATAAAAATCGTCGGCGTGAATCTGCATGCCAGCCTCGGAGCCGGGCACTGGCACCAGCACCAGGGTGCGGCTGAACGTGCGCAGAGTCTTGTCCTGACTGTCGCCACCGTCTCGACCGGGCGTCAGCTCGATGAACAGGCCAGTAACGAAGATTAGCGCCGCTTTGTCGCTGTTCACAGGCACGTCAACTCGCATGCTGTTTAACAGGTGACTGGTGGTTGGCAGCTTCTCTAGAGCGGACACGCACTGTAACCGGCCGCGCTGTACCAACGATTCAGCTTTGCTCCGATTGCTCTCCAGGTATTTCAGATTCCTGCTGAGACCGATGTAGCAGTTCAATGATTTGTGATGATTCATTGCGCTAGGCGGAGAAGCTGTAGACAGGGTCAGCTTGGCGTGCTCAGTGTAGTACGGCAGCAGGCGACTGCGCTCTCCACTATCCAGAATGCTGTAGTAGCTGGGGGTGCGCGTTTCCAAAGTGTAAATCATTATCATTGAATCCATAATAACTGATCATATTCAACTAGCTTAAATAATAGCTTACACATGCTTCCTTGCTACTGAACTGTAAGTAGATAAACTGTTTACAGCAAGCTAGAATGCCGAAATCTAGATTTTATCAGCGAAATTAACAATGCACATGTCTATAGGCACTATCATCTTAGATATCTGAACAATGTACATGTCTATAGACACTGTCATAGATATCTGAACAATGCACATGTCTATAGGCACTATCATCTTAGATATCTGAACAATTTACATGTCTATAGACAGTCATAGATATCTGAACAATATACATGTCTATAGACACTGTCATAGATATCTGAACAATAGAAATGTCTATAGACACTGTCATAGATATCTGAACAATAGAAATGTATACAGGCACTATAATAGATATCTGAACAATATACATGTCTATAGGCACTATCCTCCTGGATATCTGAACAATGCACATCTTTATAGGCACTATAATAGATATCTGAACAATATACATGTCTATAGACACTGTCAAAGATATCTGAACAATATACATGTCTATAGACACTGTCATAGATATCTGAACAATATACATGTCTATAGGCACTGTCATAGATATCTGAACAATATACATGTCTATAGACACTGTCAAAGATATCTGAACAATATACATGTCTATAGACACTGTCATAGATATCTGAACAATATACATGTCTATAGGCACTGTCATAGATATCTGAACAATATACATGTCTATAGGCACTGTCATAGATATCTGAACAATATACATGTCTATAGACACTGTCAAAGATATCTGAACAATAGAAATGTCTATAGGCACTGTCATAGATATCTGAACAATAGAAATGTCTATAGGCACTGTCATAGATATCTGAACAATGTGCATGTCTATAGGCACTGTCATAGATATCTGAACAATTTGCATGTCTATAGGCACTGTCATAGATATCTGAACAATAGAAATGTCTATAGGCACTGTCATAGATATCTGAACAATAGAAATGTCTATAGGCACTGTCATAGATATCTGAACAATAGAAATGTCTATAGGCACTGTCATAGATATCTGAACAATGTGCATGTCTATAGGCACTGTCATAGATATCTGAACAATAGAAATGTCTATAGGCACTGTCATAGATATCTGAACAATATACATGTCTATAGGCACTGTCATAGATATCTGAACAATAGAAATGTCTATAGGCACTGTCATAGATATCTGAACAATGTGCATGTCTATAGGCACTGTCATAGATATCTGAACAATATACATGTCTATAGGCACTGTCATAGATATCTGAACAATAGAAATGTCTATAGGCACTGTCATAGATATCTGAACAATGTGCATGTCTATAGGCACTGTCATAGATATCTGAACAATAGAAATGTCTATAGGCACTGTCATAGATATCTGAACAATAGAAATGTCTATAGGCACTGTCATAGATATCTGAACAATAGAAATGTCTATAGGCACTGTCATAGATATCTGAACAATAGAAATGTCTATAGGCACTGTCATAGATATCTGAACAATAGAAATGTCTATAGGCACTGTCATAGATATCTGAACAATAGAAATGTCTATAGGCACTGTCATAGATATCTGAACAATGTGCATGTCTATAGGCACTGTCATAGATATCTGAACAATTTGCATGTCTATAGGCACTGTCATAGATATCTGAACAATAGAAATGTCTATAGGCACTGTCATAGATATCTGAACAATGTGCATGTCTATAGGCACTATCCTAGACATCTGAACAATATAATTTGTCTCCTGAGATCTATAGACACGACACCAGAAATCTAGACAATATTCTCCTAGAACGTATACAAGATTTGTCATTCCCTTACTTCTTTAAATAGTTGATGACGGCCACTTTAATATCGTCGTTAGGAAAATAGCCCAGAGTAGCCTGCGGCAGAGTGCCGCCATCCTGGCGCTGCATCAGGACGTCGCGATCGTTCTTTAAACCGGAATCGGATAGCGGCAGTGGGAGGAAGGTGAGGTGGGGCGGTATTTTGGCGAACAAGGCGCTTTGTAGATTGCTGACGTTTGCTGGATGAACTACTCATTAGTAGCAATAAATGAAAGAATGAATTATTTTCTTTAGAAAAATGCCAGAAATTTGAAAATCTATGTTTATACAAAATAGCAAACATCATTTTCAACAGCCATTTGTGTTTTCAATAGAGAAATAGAATTTGCAAAGAACTCACGGCCTAAACCTCTTTTAAGACTTGACAAAAACGGACTAGCAGACTTAAAACGGCAAATATTAAATTACATATTGCATAGCAACACACTCATTCAATCTTTTTTCATCTTCATCAAACGTGCGCTCTTTCAGTCCCGTTGCGGGAGCCTTTATTTCAAGGTCTCCAATTATTAGTTATATTGAACGCATAAAGCTCAATTGATAAACAATGAGACTCAATCTCACTTGCCATCAGACAGGCTAGCACTTCAGACCAATAATGGCCATATCGAATCAATAATTACATGCTGCCAGTGGCATGTACACGCTTGCTTTTCAGCAGCATTTTTAGTGGCATTTCATCAAATTGTTTTTTTCTCAATCTGGCCTTTGTTCTTTTCATTTATGCCACTTGTTATTAAACAACACATTATTTACATTGCCTGTGTTGTGTGATTAAGCAATGCATTTCTTGGCCAGAATTTTAAATACACACATTATTTGTGCGGGACAAAGCACTTTTAACAGCATCAAGTCGATCTTTATCGACTGAAACACAAAATAACATATTAAGCAGCCAAGCAATAATATTCGATAAGTCGCTTGAGCCGCTGTCATAAGTGTCTAGGCCGTGTATTATTATTTTTTATGATTTATCAGTTACTAGCTACTAGTAGAATAGCCGTTCAGAATGAAAGTTTGCTAAAAATATACATTTGCTTTTCGATACATATCGCCAAAATATTTTTTTCGATACATATCGCCTAAATATATTTATTTTTTGATACCTATCGTCTAAATATATATTTTTCGATACATATCGCCTAAATATACTTTGAATTACTATCTAGCGGCATTTCAAAATGCAGGTAGATGCACATATGATGTAAATAAACCAAATAAATAGAAATGCATAGGCAGACCAGTTTCTCCAGTTTAGGGCACATGCCCTTCAAAGCGGTGCAGGTGTCCGAGAATCGCACGCTAACTGGGTTATTCTCTAGCCGGATTGAGCGCAACTCTTGGCAAGCCCGAAGTGAGCTCAGATCTTCCACTGTGCGCAAACGATTAGCGCGCAAGTCTACGGTGGTTAGAAAGGGCGCCAGGCGCTCCAGTAGAGGCGCGAATGGAGTGAGACTGTCCAGCTGATTCTCGGACAGGTTGAGCACAGCCAGCTCAAGATTGGGTATCTGGCTAAGCAGTTCCAGCACGGCGGTGACAACGTTCGGCTTGTTGAGCGGCAGGTACAGGCCGGAGCCGGCCAGCTCCGTGTCCGATTTCAGCGAGCTGAGGTCCAGCGCTTTGGTCACCTGAGAATGGAGTTGTGTATATCATGTAGTGTCTGGTAGCTTTATCTACTCGAAAGTTGATTATTGGGTAGAGTGGCTGGTAGCCAAGTAGATTATTGGGTAGAGTGGCTGGTAGCCAAGTAGATTTTTTGGGTAGAGTGGCTGGTAGCCAAGTAGATTTTTTGGGTAGAGTGGCTGGTAGCCAAGTAGATTATTGGGTAGAGTGGCTGGTAGCCAAGTAGATAATTGGGTAGAGTGTCTGGTAGCCAAGTAGACAGTCACCTGTAAGTAGCGCCGACTAAGCGACTGCCGCAGCGCCTGTTTGGCCTCGTCGTCCAGCACGGGTACAACGGGCTCGCGCACCTCAGTGACATTGATCATGAGCTTCTGCCCATCTGGACAGGCGATCTTGCTTGCCACTTTGCTGTACTCCAAAGCGGTAGATTTCTTCTCCTTAACGTAAAAAAAGCAATTGCGCTGCTCCGTGCGCCACATAAACGGAATGAAACTGCGACTGAGGTGCGCCTGCAGCGACTCCAATAGCCAGGCTCGATCGTATTTCACTCCGAATACCACCGTGACCTGGGGATTAAGAGAAAAGTTTATGGATATTTTTTAGCATTTATAGCAGTGAGTTAGGCAGTGATTATCAGATTAGATCAATGTCATCTATCAGTTTTTTAAACGGACTATTAATGGGGGCACAGATAATAGAATAACTAGATGGGCCACTCAGGCATAAATACTTAGCAAAACAGCTTTCTACTTTCAGTTCAGTAGCAATGAAGAATACATAAGCTATTTTATGAAAATAAAGCCAGCTTTGATAAGTTTAGAAGCCCAAGCTTGCAGACGCAAACAGCTTGCTAATCGGTTGAGCCATAATGTACATTGGCCACTGAAATGTACAAGGCAAGGCTGGAACAACCGAGGAAGGTAATAAAAATTGGGTGGCGGGGCAGGGGTAGAGAGGTTCGGTATGGAGTTTGAGGGTTTAAGCTTGGGGGGGGGTAAAAGCCAATAAAAATAAACCTTTTTAATGTAAAAAATAAAATATACATTAAAATGCTTCAGTTAACCTTATTACTGAACTGAAAGTAGCTTACATGCAAATGTGCTGAGTGGCCTATCTAGTTATTTTAGTATTTGTGATGCATGGGGGTAGATTTTATTAATAAGCTACTGAAGAGCAGGGGTCGGCAAACTTTTTTTACCGCAAGGGTACACGAGGGAGAGAGGAGAGGGAATAGAGAAGAGAGACAGAAGAAGGTAAGGAATAAAGGAGACGAGAGGAGGATAGGGAGGAGAAGGGAGCTGAGAAGACACAAACCCTGAGCGGGCCGGATTGCTATTGTGAAGTTTCAAAGGACCCGAGGGCCGGATAAGTGAGGCTTTGCGGTTCGCATGTGGTTTGCGGACCTGAGTTTGCCAACCCATTGTCGCTAGAGTGATGAGATGAGCACGCGCACCCAGGGTCTCACCGTCAGGCATGTACACACTCTGCATCATGGGGATTAGCTCTTTTCTCATGCAAGGGTTTTAGCTGGTGGGTCAAACAGACAAACCTTGAACCATCTCTCCTCGTCTGCATTAGGCCTGATATTATCGGCGATGAGGTTGACGCGGCCGGGACTAATATTGGCAAAGTTGGCGCCGCCGCGGCGCGGGTGGCCCCGCTTTTCGATGCCGCCACGGCCGCGAAAGCCGCTGAAACCGTCGCCGCCGCCGCCTCGAGCACCGCGGTAGGTTCCGCCACCGCCACGGTTGTAGTTGCCAACACCAGCACCGACGCCGACGCCACCGCCGCCGCCGCCGCGGCCTGGACTGATGCGAACAACGCGGATGCCTTCACCGCTGCCGCCCTCTTCGGCACCTAATAAATCGAAGTTTGTAGTAGTAGTGGTAGTCAAAGCTATGCTTAACAGGTCAAATATTTGATAAAGCCAGGTTTCTATTTTTTAGTTGTAGACAACACTAATTTACACAAATCGGTTTTTATACCTTTGTGTCGCTGAGAACATTGCACAATACTGTATACGGGGGTTGTAGCCTACTGGTTAGAGCATTAGACTTACAACTAAACGGTTGGGGTTCGATTCTCGACCCACTCAGAACAATTTGTTCCTGAGCAAGACACTTAACTCTGTATTCTTTCTTTAGCTGGGATAATCAAAGATCTATAGCAACCAATAGTCCTTGGACTAAGCAGCCATAAACAGCCTTCAGATGTGCCCTGCAATAGTTGTAGCTTAGCTGCCAGTTGCACATCTGGCCATTAGGGCAGGTGTAATAAAGACAGTATATACCATTGCATATCGCATAATATATACAGAATGCTCAATCACATCTTTTTCATGAAGCCAAATTAAAATTCGTGCACACTACTGTTGTTGTGAAGTCTCTGGCCAGTAGTATTAACTAGCAAAGAATAATTTAGCAAAAAGTATCAAAAGCAGATACAGATCATATTACAAGGATCAAATGTAAAGCCCAGTCAATTTATTTAGGAAGTCAAAACTTCCTAAACTAAACTTTATTTAGGAAGGCACCAGTGATGCAGACGAATTCTGGAAAACAACTTGGCCACTGCCCTTGTGCAGCGTTCACTGTATTTCAAGCTATGCATGTGAATATTAGCAAGAACAATGGGAAAGAACTTTTCTTGCAGCCATTGACCCACACCCTTCAGAACAAATACATCTTTGTCTGTTGTCATAAAGGTGCACTCTATCTGATAGACTGCAGATGTGATTGACTGCCTTTTTGGGTATACAATGACCAGGTTTCTAGTTCCGTCCTATTTTTGAGTTGCAGAAAAGTGCATCGCTTCCAAACCATTGACTTTCAATGCCTGTTGGCATTCTTTGCACTTGCACTCAGATTTGAAGAGCTTGAAAGCAGCCAGCCAGCCCCAATGTAGATGCACTTTTTAGTTAATGCAGTAAAGTTTACTGAAATTAGATCATTGCCCTGCAACCTAGGACTCTGCACATTTGCACTTGTAGCTACCTAGGCCTGAAATTTGCCCAGCAAAGTGCTGCCATCTTTCTTGCAATTGCTGTTGGTCTAATAATGCTAATGCTAAACAATAGCAAGCTTATTTGACTAGCAGTGAGGCAAGACTACTAGCTAAATAATTATAAGATTATTTTATTAACACCTACCAATGAGGTAGGATTACTAGCTAAATAGGCATTGCTGCCTTTGTTGAAAAAAATATGTTTTTTGGAATTTACAGGGGTATAGAAGGATTGCTGATTTTTTGGTATACATTAAAAACAAACAATTTTATACATTTAGTAGCATAAAAGTAAACAGTCTAACAACTAAAGCTATATTCTATAGTCTAATATAGTAGTTTATTATAGATTTTAAATGTTTTAAAAAACTTCTAGGGATTGACTGTGATCATGGTCACAATCCCGAAAACTATGATCACAAGGAAAAAATCATGCATAGTCTTTTGCCAATCACAATTCATGAATTTTGTGAATTAAACATTACTTTTTTTCTAGTCATTTCTCCACTTGAAAAGCTGATTTTAGCATGTTTGAGAAAAGTCAGGAAAATGAAATCAAAAGCAAACATTTGCATTTTATCTTTGATAAAATTGCAATTAATTAATCAGTCTTCACACAACATGTTTTGCTGAACAATTGGCATATTTAGGCAAGGCAATAATATAGATTCAAAGAGATAGTATAATTTTTTTAAAAACTAGTAAGCCAAAATGATTGTAAGTATGGATAACAGAGTTGGATGGCCCAAAATAAGAGGCAAAAAGGAGAAAATAAGGAGATTTTGGAACTAATTATAGACACTAGTAATTATCTTCCCTATTGGAATAAAAGTTGAAAACCCACGGACGTGCACTTTAGAGTAGAGTCAAATTATTTTACCATGCTTTAGCATTATTAGAGATGTTCCATTGTAATTGACGAAATTGTCCATTTCAATCTGTTGAAATTGAAATTTGACAACTTTCCAAAATTGAAATTGAACTTGAAATTTCCCATTGAACTTGAAAGTTTAATATGACTAGGCCTAACACTTACTTTTTTACATTTTGATTTACTGCTTATGCAAAACAAAATACATGTATATGTAGCAGAAATTACTCGCTGTTTATTTTTAGCCACTTAGACACTTTTGAAATGTTGACTTCCAATTTTTTTCAAAATTGAAATTTGCTCTTAAAAATTTTGAATTTTAGAAAATTGAAATTGAAATTTCGGAACATTGCTAGGTATTATAAATGACAAGTGTATAGGCTCCTTCTCCAGAGGTATTAGGCCCCCTTCTATGTATATTTATTTGCTTGAGCAGCAGCCAGTGGGGAAGGGCACTGCGCGAGCAGGCCCTGCGCGCTTGTGTGCGCACTGCGCTTTAGAAAAATTTCAAAAGTGCGCCGGACACCGTCCACAGTTTTACAACTTTTTCCTGTAGGGATTATCTTGGAAAACTTTCCTGTGCTAGGCCCAAAAATTTGCATGCCTTGCATGCCAAAAGTAGGTATGTACAATTGGCGTACATCACTCCTAAGAAAATAATATATGTGCATACCTGGTGTGCACTTTATAGATTCATGCGGAAAAGTTATTGTGAAAAAAAGATGAAAAAAAATCATTTTTAGGTATAAAATTATTAATTGCTAGCTTTCTGTGTTTTTAAAGCTTATAATAAAGCATTCATACTAATCTTTGTGTGTATCAATTTTCCACCATACATGCCCAACACCCATCTGACCTGTCCAAACTGATGGGTGAAATGGCCTTAGCTTAAGTCAGTTGCAAAATCGAAAACATAAAAAACAAAAACTTTTGGAAGAAAGAAAGGAAGGGAAGAGAAGGAAAAGAAAGGAAGGAAAAGGGAAAGAGGAGAGAAATAGAAAGAGAAGAAAAGAGAAAAAGGCAAGGAAAGTCATATACTAAGCGAAAATTAAGTTACAATCAGAGGAACTAAGTTGCAATTAGGAGGAACTAAGTTGCAATCAAGAAGAACTAAGTTGCAATCAGGAGGAACTAAGTTGCAATTAAGAGGAGCTAAGTTGCAATTAGGAGGAACTAAGTTGCAATTAGGAGGAACTAAGTTACAATTAGTGATGGACCGAATGTGGATTTTTGCAAGTTTCCGAAACCGAATCCGAATGTACAAAAAAAATCCGAATCCGAATCCGAATGTTTCCGAATGTAAGCAAAAAGTGTAAGGTAAACGGCGGGAGTAACTATGACTCTTTTAATTTACGAAAATGTCTTGTCATCTAATTAGTGCGCACATAAATTGACTGACAAGATTCCATCTCTCCTGGGATTATATTTGTACTCGTACTTTTATCTTAGGGGTCAGATATGATCACAATCGTGAATTCAAGACCATTTTTTCACGATAGTGATTTTGTTGAAACCTGTTCCATCAGTTGTGAATTTCTGCTTACGTTTTTATTAGAAATATAACTTTTCTACTTGATTTACCAAAAAACGTTGAACACAATGTGTAAAGAATTAACAAATTTTAAATTTGTTGACTTGATAGCATTACGGCCAAGTAGCTATTATCAATATACGAGTATGATTTCTTTTCTTGTTTGTTATTTTCAACACTTGTAACTTACGAGCTCAATATACATGTATGCTAATATAAATTCACAATCATGATCACGCCTGCCTTTGAAAAATTCACGCATGACCAAAATCTTCTACTTGTCTGACCTCTACTGATATCTATTGCGAAACCAAATTTAAAGAGACGGACTTAGATAGGAAATTCAGTTCTACTTCTACCGTGTTACATGAACATCTAATTCTAGTACTACTGACTATAGCTAATGAGTGACATATATATACAGTGCAATTATGATAATTTTACTGTACGTACGTACAGTCCATGTGACCCGTGCAGTTGCAATTTTGCATTTTGAAAAAACCTGTTATTACACTTAAACAATAATTACCAAAATATTTCCGTAACTTTAGGTTTATCGTCTTACGGGTCCCTAGGTTTAGTAAATTTACTTATTTAAATTTTTTTAAACATATATTGCTGCAAAAATAGACAATCGTAGAAAAAAAGAATAACGTGATAGATTTTGCTCTTTGCCTTTTAATTTTCTTTCTTTTTAGTTTTTAGTTTCTTTATTTAACGGGTTGCATGCTTTGGTTTCTTGATTTGTAATATTTATTTTAGATTTGAATTTTAGAAGCACATTCGGAAATATTAGGAAAAAAAAATTTCCGAATCCGAATATTCGGATCCATCACTAGTTACAATTGGGAGGAACTAAGTTGCAATTAGGAGGAACTAAGTTGCAATTGGGAGGAACTAAGTTGCAATTGAGAGATTTTTTGCCTATCATCTAGGCATTGGAGTAGTGTATCTAGGCATTGTAAATATGGCAAATTTTTGAAGGCATGATACAGGAGGCTCCAATTTGTGTGCAGCACAATGGTGTTAGAAGAAATTGTTTCTTGCCCATGGTTTTAGTATGTTTTCCACTGTAAATAATATCACCAAAAAATTATTATTAAAGCAAACCAAATTAAACCAATTAAACCAATTAAACCAAAGTATTCGCAATGCATTCGCAATTGTTATTACAAATAATTATTAAAAAAAGTTTTCTTTAAAAAATATACATAAAAGATAAGGAGATACTCCCTAAAAATAAGGAGACAAAGTCCAAAATAAAATAAGAAGAAATAAAGAAAATAAGCCTAAGGAGACTGTCAACACCCTGTAAGATATGCATGTCTACTTCTATGAAAAGGTTTTGATTTGTTCAGAAATTTTTATAATAATAAAAGCAATAAGATAAATGATACAGAAAAAAGTTACTTCCATGGCACTAGCCATTAGGCCTACACAACAGTCAACACACAAGGCATACACAATACAACATCATATATACTTACTTCTTCTATCAAAACGATATCGAGAATTAGGCCTGCCGCGTTGGAATGGCATATCTTGTATAAATTCAGGCCTAGTAGGGAAACTAAAAATCACTTCTTCAAGAAGTTATTGACTTCGAAAGTAAATTTATATGAACAGCAGAAAATCAATCAGAATGTTAAAACCTCTCCTGAACAAGGTTGTAATATTTCGTACACAATTGCTTTAACGTTTAAAGCAGTTAATACAAAAAAGTTATTTGTTTTGTTAAAAACAAAATGACGTATTTTTAGCTCTGCATTCACAGTTTTAGTTTTACTTCGGTTATTTAAAGTAAAAAATTGTTATAACATTAAGTGACTGGTGCTTTTGCGGCTTTTCATATTACCAATTCCAGAATCAGAATCGGTTCAAATCTTCCAAGAAAAACAGCATTTAACTGCGTTAACAACCTCACTTAGCTGTAGCATAATTTTTCACTTTCTTCTTGGCGATTGTCATTCAATAATAAAAACTTTATAGCACGTATCTCCCTCTAGTTATGGAGACAAAATTGACAAACAGGATTAAGGGCCTACTATCAAATTAAAAAGAAAAAAATACTAAAAAAAACTTTCAAAATCTCACTCACTGGACTAGGCCTATTACTAGTCTCTAGGCTCTAGCCTGCCTGAGGACCGACCCACCTTTGATAATCCCTATGTTTGGCCTGGCATTTATTGACTACTTAGGCCCTAAGCCCTAGGCTCTTTTTCCAATTAATTGTTTTATTTCTAACAGATTTATCATGATTATCATTCAAGAACCGAGACTATCAAGGAGCATGTGATAGGCCTCTCATGACTCAAGAGACCTGGGAGTCAATTTAAACTCAAATATGCAATTCTGACTTTTAAAAAGCTGATATTTTTTAAGACATAGGCCTACTTGTACGCTATAGGCCTATATGGGGCCTTTTCATATTGCTTGTTCTGGTTCCAGAACCAGAACCAATTTGTGAAGTATAACTTTTTGTTTGTCCTGTTTGTCTTTTTTAGAGAATTGGTCAAGTAATAAAATAGTTATTATAAGTTTTGCCTATGATCATAATTTACAATAGGCTATGATCTAATTTTGCCTATATACTATGGTTTTTATTATAATATTTTTATTTAATCAGTTTTTGTACTTATATATATTTACAAACTGTTTACAAATATATATTATATATATATATATATATTTACAAACTGTTGAAACCCGCAGACTTTGAACCCGGAAAATTCCAATCCCCAGAACTAATTTTGCATATATTCTAAAATCTAAGGCTATACACAAACAAATTTATAGTTAATAGGATAGAGGTAGACATAAAATGGAGCACATTTGTATAAAATTAGGGTTTGAGGCAAACATTGATATTATTGGCTGGGGCACTCTGCAGAATGCCAGGCAATGTCTGTCTGACTCTAAAACATGTATTGGCAAACTCTAGTGGCCTGGCCTCTCCCTAACTCTCCTTATGTCCCTTGGATCCTTTAAAATTTCTATCATCTCTTCTGTTTCCTTTCTTCTCTCTCGTCCCTCGTATATCCTCTCTCCTCTCTTTCTCTCCTCTCTCCTCTCTTTTCTCTCCTCTCTCCTCTTTTCTCTCATATCTTCCGTTATTTCTCTTCTCTTTGATCTCTCTTATCTCATCTCTTCGCTATGTTTTCTCTCTCCTCTCCTCTCTCCTTTCTACTTTTCATTTTCTCTCTGCTCTCCTCTCTCCTCTCTACTCTTTCATTCTCTCTCTCCTCTACTCTCTCCCATCTTCTTTCATATCTTCCCTTATCTTTCCTCTCTTTCATATCTCTTATCTCATCTCTTCCCTCTTCTTTTCTCTCTCCTCTCGTCTCTCATCTCTCCTTCTTTTCTCTCATCTCTTCCTTCTCTCTATTCTTTTCTCTCTTCTCTTAACTCTCTCTTCTACTCTCTCATCTCTCCTCTCTACTCTTTCCCCTCTCTCTCCTCTCTCCCCTCTTCTCTCATCTCTTCCCTTACCTCTTTCTTCTCTCTCTTTCTTCTCATCTCTTTTCTTGTTTTTTCTCTTTTTTCTCCCCTCGTCACTCATCTTTTCCCTCACCTCTCTTCTCTCTTGTCTGCTCTTTTATCTCTCCTTTTTCTTCTTTTATCTATTCTATTTTATCTCTTCTCTTTTCTCTCTGCTCTGCCTGCTCTTTCTCTCTCTCTCTCTTTCTCTCTCTCTCTCTCTCTCTCTCTCTCTCTCTCTCTCTCTCTCTCTCTCTCTCTCTCTATCTATCTTTCTGTCTTTCTCTCTTATCTCTCCTCCTCTTTCTACTCTCTCCTCTTTCCTCTCCTCTCTCCTCACTCACTTCTCTACCTTTGTCTCTCCTCTCTTCTCTCATCTCTATAATCTCTCCTCTATTCTCTCTACTCTCCTATCTTTCATCTGTTCACTCTTGTCTCTGCTTTCTCATCCCCCTCCTTGATCTGGCATCTATGTCTTATATGTTCTCTCATCTCTCTCCTCTGTACTCTTTTCTTTCCTCTCTTTTGACTCCTCACTTTCCTTTCTCCTTTCTTCTTTTCTCTTCTCTTCCCTTTTCTATACTCTCTCTCCCTCTCTTCTCTCCTCTCCTCTTTATCTCTCATCTCTTATTTCTCATCTCTCCTTTCACCTCTCTCATCTCTACAACCTTAGAGATGTAGAGATGTATCTTTATCTCTTCTCTCTTTCCTTTACTCTCTTATCTCTTCTTTCACCTGTTTCCTCTCTGCTCTCCTCTCTGCTGTCTCCCCTCTCCTCTCATCTGCAGCTCTCTGCTCTCTCATCTCTACTCTCTCCCCTTTTCTCCCCCTCTCTCTCATCGTCCTCACCCCTCATCTCTCTTATTATCTTTTATCTTTTCTTTTATCCCCTCTGTCACCTCTCCTCTCTTTGAATCGTCTATTCCTTCTTCTTTCCACTCTCATCTGCCTCTCAGCCATAAGCTGTATTCTTTATCTGGCCTTTGAGGTAAAAGTCTGCCTATCCCTGCTTGGAAAGCCAGTTTGTGGGACGTAGTACTCTCATGGTTGTTCTCATGCTTTGATCACGTCATCTTTCTTGCCAATTTGCAGCCCTAAAAGGAATTTGTGTATCTTCAGCACCACTGCAGTTTGCATCAGTCTAACAGTAACAACCAAGGAAATACGCATTTCTTAGGAGGCCATTTAAAATTTACACAGTACCTTTAAAAGAAACCTAAAATTTCCATGGTGTGCCTAATTTAGTAGGGTTGTATTGCATTGCATCGCATTGCCTTTTCATAAATCTTTTGGCTTTTTGCTTTTATAAACCATGCTGGATTCCCAATTTCCCTCAATTTGCCAATTGCTATCCACTGTTAGACTGCTGCAGAGTGTGCTAATACAGAAGGCAGAATTTCTCACTAAACTGTTATGGCTAAACGTAGCCTCTCCACTTTCGGGGTGCAAAGAAGGCTAAATAAAGTTGTTCCAAAACACTGTACATTGCCATGTACATTCAGTTCTATTGCCTGACCCTTTGTCTGGCTTTGCCTCTGGGGGAATGAATGAGTGAGTGGCACAAACAACAGAAAAACACAGACAAACTTCACACGCTTACAGTTTCTTTTTCGGTTGAGTTACAGAGTTGAAACTTTACATTAAAATAGATAATAAGTCAATGAAGAATTGTGTCAAGTTTAAAGTCAATCACTTCACGTGGAGTAAACTTATGGCAGCTGAAAAGTTTGTCAATTTTGAAACCCTTTTATACACCTAGGCCCAGATCGGAATCGGGAAACAGAGGCAGGCGGGTGGAGGTTGGGGTGGCTGTCTCGCTGACAAAAAATAGCCTAACTTTAAAAGTGTACAACATTGTTCAGGATTAACTTTGAGACTCAAAATTTTACATGATTATGCCAAAATAGTTGAAAATTGTCTGTGTCAAATTGGAAGAGAATCGGTAGAAGTGGAGTGGCGCTATGGAGCATTTAGTAAAAAAATTGCGCATTTTGAGCAGTTTTTTGTACTTTTAGGTAGGAAGACTTGAGTCTAGGAAATTTAAAGGTAGCCTAGGACATTCTCCGTAGTAAGTTTAGGGTAGGTGCAAAATTTGGTGTCATTTGGTTCAGGCGGTTTTGTGAGTCCATAGCAATCAAAACTGTCCACACACAGACACACAAAGTTTTGATTTTTATATGTAGAGATGATCTGAAGTATAGAATGCAGTAGAGATAGGCTATCTCTAGATAAGCCTAGTAACATTAGCTAGCCAATGTTTGCCAGTGGGAAATTTGCCAGCTAGACATTTGTAGATGGCAATTGCATAAAGAATTATAGGTAACAAGTCAATTTGCCAAAAGTTGATTTGCTAAAATTTAATTTTCCAAAAAGATTGTTTTGCTAAAAATTAGGCCCTATTTTGCAAAATAAATAAACAATGAACAAATAAATAAAATGAACAAATAAAGAGAAGAAATATTAACTATTAAAATATAAAATGTCACAATGTGAAAAATCAATCAATGACCCAAATAACAATCAAAAATAAAATTTAGCATGTTAAATGTTAAAAAATGTAAAATGTCAAAATCAATCAATGATCCCAATAACAAATAAAGATAAATGTAGAATGTTTAATGTCAAAATTTAGATGTTAAAATTGTCTTTCCGAGGGATTACATTGCAAAATAGTACAACATTGTCAACTGCATTATTGAAGTTAGCAACCGGAACTTTTGCCACCAAGTTATCATTGAAGTCATTTGCTCCAACTTCTGCTACCAAGTCCTCATTGAAATCATTAGCATCAACCCTAGCTAGCTACTACCAAGTCCTCATTGAAGTCATCGCGTTGACTCTAGCTATAGCTGGAGCTTCTGCTGCCAAGTCCTTGTTGAAATCATTGAGTGCCTCTAGCTACAGCTGGAGCTTTTGCTGCCAAGCCAGCTATGCAATTGTGACATTTCCAATCAAATATTGCCTGCCACATCAACTATTGGTATTGCTACTGTTGAAGCCACTGTTGCACTTGTGATGTTGCCAGGAACCACAGTTGCATTGTAGTGCCTACTGCCATATAGACATGCACTTCTGACATATAGCATTGATCTATTGCTGTTTCAATGCTGTATGTCAGATGCTGTACACTGCCAACAAAGCTTATAACAAATGCATATTGCAGAGAGAAGTAGTTGCTTGTTGCTAGTGAATCTACATATATGTATAGTAATTGGTCATGAGTCTAAGTAGTAAAAGAAAGGCAGAAAAGGGTTGAGTGGGTCCCACTTTGGCTATTATAATATGCAAAAGTAGGAAAGAAACATATTTTATATAGCATGTGGCAGTTGTTGCGCAAAAAATATTCTCCTTGTATTTTGTTTTCATATATAAAAAACTAAAAAATCAAACTTATAACCTTACTGTTAAGTCTAAAGATAGCAGTTTAAGCTAAGAAAATATATATATAGGCCCAAACTGGCCAAGTTAAAGATGATGTATATCCTAAAAAAATCTATAATCTATAATATAAAATATAATCTTAATATAATCCTAATATACTAAATCTCTAAGGTTTGTTTATATGTTTAAATGGGGTTCTAAAATGCAATACAATGTATATGAATCATGCTAACCAAGATGTACATTTACAATAGAATATAACTCACTCACTTAGAACAGTGAGTGATACAGTATATCGCTTTTGAATTGGTAGATATATCAGTTTCACAATCAGTAGGTTTCATATATGCCCAACACCTATCCAACCTATCCAAACTGGCTGGATAGGTGAAATGGCTACTGGCCAAGGTAAGTTGCAAAATCAAAAATGCAAAAAAAAACAATTGGGGGGGGGGGGAAAGAAGAGAAAGATAAAAGGCTCATTCCATATAAGATGGACATATTGGGAAAATAGAAAAAAGTCAATATTTTTGCTTGCCATTGCCTAATTAGCCTATTTTTTTACCAAATGTTTATATTGTGCAATATATACAATCTAAGAATAAAGGAATGGTAAAATGTTGGATTAGTATGTTATCAATTGGCAAAAAGTCATTTTTGTAAAAATTTGGACATTTTTCGAAGCAAAAGACATCATTAAGATTTTGTACCTTTTAAAAACAAATAGAAAGCTTTTGAAGGTTGAAACAAACTATAGATAAAAGTATAGTACTTGCATCATCAGATAAAAGCATTGGTGACCAAATAATCTATTATATTTTTAATGTATTAGTACCTCAAAGTTACTGAATTGACAGAAAAAAATATGTTACGACCATAATGTTACGACCATAAGGCTGCCTTTTCTTTTGTATCTTTGTTGCCTTTTGAGTTTATATATTCTAATAAAAGATTATGATTTCTAAAGATGTTCTTAGTCAAATTTTAAAAATGTATTGCAAAATATCAAAAATGAAAAATGTTATAAGACTTTTACCTTTTAGTTTCTATATGTCAAAAATCCTGTCGTTACGACCATAAGTGTCATTTAAGGTTTAATAGCATCTATACTAATGACGATATCTATATGAAACTCTATAAATATATTCTAGACAAAATAATCTTTCATTTAAAATATTGGTTTAGTATATTCTATTATTAGATTTCATTTTATAAGTAAAAATAACCTGTCATGTTACGACCATGCTTATATGGAATGAGCCAAAAGGAAAAGAAAAGAAGGAAATGAAAGAGAAATGAAGAAGGAACAAGAAAGAAAAAGAGAAAATGGCAAGAAAAGTCATATACAAAGTTAAAATTAAGTTGCAATCAGGGGAACTAAGTCGCAATTGGGAGGAACTAAGTTGCAAATTTGGACAAAACTAAGTCACACTAGATGGGTAAAATTTTGAGGTTGGACATGTATGGTAGGTTTTTGACAAATCAACTTTTGTCAAAAAGGTCTTTGGTGAATCATCTAGTATTTGAATTATGCCTTCTCTTGTCTAGGCTTATATTTATATATACTTGTATTAAAAATTGCAAATAGCACCAATCTGATCCTGCCTCATTCCCTATACTGCTATTGAATATATAGGCTATTGATGACAAACCCCTATTGGAATAAGTGTAGAAAACCTGCAGACATACGGCATAGGGTCTAGGGTCTAAAATTATAGCTAAAAATATAACACAATGCAAAACATTAACTTTCTCACCAAATATAGACATAGTACTAATTAGATGATGAAGCATTTAGTCTTAACAAGACAGTCATAGTTACTCTTGCCCTTTATCCAAAACCACACTGTGCTGCAACATTGTTGCCTTGACTCTAGCTGCAACATCCACTAGAAAATTCCAAAATTGCAATAAATGGTTGGATACCTTTTGTTCACTTAATCCAAAAGGGTAACAAACTACTGCTCATTAGAATGCTTTTTATCTTCTTGATATTTTGGCTAGGGTTTAAAAATGGGTACCAAAGTAACTAATGTAATCAAAATTTCTTTTTCAGGCAGTGAAAAATTTTATATTAAAATGTTTGCATTGTTTGTTACTTTTGACTATTATTTTTGTATATATAAAAGTTCTAAAATAAAATCTATATAAAGTATGCAGTTCATATAATAGTAGGAAACAAGGTGGGATTAAATTGGTGCAATGTCTATAGTTTTTAAATGAAAGTACATGTAAGCCTAAAGAAGGCTTAACCTTCTTAAAGGTTATCCTTAACCAATCCTTAACCAATTGTTATTTGCAAATGTCTGGCTAGCAAACATTGGTAGCAAATGTCTAGCTGGCAAATGTCGTAGAACCAATGCAGTGGCATAAACAAAGGGGATAAAGGGATATACCTTTGTGTGGCTATGGGTACAATGGATAATATATTACTATGCATGTAATTTTTATGAAAATTACCTTCTGCAATAGTAATAAGCAGTAATCTTACCTTTTGTATCTTTTAGCCCCATGAAAAATTTCTAGCTATATGCTTGACTAGTCTGACCTAATTTATCATTTTAGCTTTTTAACCTTAATTTAAATTGATAAAAAAGTATAATATTAACAAAATAGATATAGAATAAATATTTTAAATATTCAGAATTGAATTTAAATTGACCAAATATTCAGTTCAAATTAGAATTGAAAAGTTAACAATCAAAAGCTAAATAGTTGCTTTGATATGGGGTAAAGATTTTAGACAAGTCAAGAATTAAGTATTGATATTGTGGCTCATAAATAAAAGGAAAAATTAGAAATAAATATGAATTCTAGCATTAAGGACTAAGAAGTTTGTGTTTGAAAAGTCAAAAAGTGTTGGGGGTTGTAGCCTTATGACTTATAAATAAGAAAAGTAATTAAGGATAGGATAATATGTGGATGCTTGAGATGCAAGCATGTTGTGCTCAGATTAAATACTGAGGCTTTAGGATACTTTGAAGCTTTATAAGAAGTGGAGCATTAAGAATATAGTTTATAGAACATTGATTTAGGAGCACTGATTATTATAAACTTAGAGATTGGGTTGGCATTTGGTCTAGGTGCATTTCATTAGACACGAAGATGCAAGCCTATTGGTAAAGGCTGGCTAAAAAGAAAAGGGCTGAATATTAAATACCATATATAGCATGTGGAAGGGTGGCTTCTAATGTAGAAGTCTATTATAACACTAATTTATCACTACCCTAGTAGGCTATAAGTTTTTGCTAGCATTAAGATGCAAAGTTAAATCTAATGTCCAATTTTAGGATATGATTTGGTAAGTAGAAATCTTATATAGTATTCCTATTTTATTTTAAAACCTAAAAATTGCATTGCTTTTTGTTAGTATTAAAATGCTAAATTGCATTCAAAGTCTAATTTAAGAATGCATTTTTGAAAATTAGGATGCTCTACCTTATAGTATCCTTATTGCACAAAATCTAAACCTAGTGACTATAATTTAGGGTCTAATAGAACTCAGTTGTATGTTTTGTATATAAAGAAAGACTTTTTGACTTAATATAAATTATTCTTGACATACTTAGTTAAAATAAGAATCAGTTATAATAAGAATAAAAGGGAAGCAACCTAACCACCCTAAGACTTTAAGAGAGAAGCAAACTGACCCTAAGACTCTAAGAAGGAAGCACAGATACTAGAATAACTAGATAGGCCACTCGGCACATTTGCATGCCAGCTACTTTCAGTTCAGTAGTAAGTTAAACAGAAACATTCTAATGTATTTTTAAAGACAAAGCTTATTTATTGGCTCTAACCCTTCCCAAGCTATTAAACCCTCAAACTCCTCATAGAACCTCTACCCCAGCCCGCGACTTATTTTATTACCTTCTTTGGTTGTTCCAGCCTAAATCTGCCTTGTACATTTCAGTGGCCAATGTAAATTTTGGCTGAACTAATTAGCAAGCTGTTTACGTCTGCAAGCTTGGGCTTCTAAACTTATCAAAGTCATTTCAGCTGCCTTATTCTTATAAAATAGCTTATGTATTCTTCTTTACTAAACTGAAAGTAGAAAGCTGTTTTGCCAAGTATATATGCCAGAGTGGACCATCTAGTTATTCTAGTATCTGTGGAAGGAAGCAACCTAACCTTAAGACTCTAAGAAGGAAGAAAACTGACCCTAAAACTCTAAAAGGAAAGCAAATTGACCCTAAGACTCTAAGAAGGAAGCAGCCTAGTCTTATGACTCTAAGAGGGAAGCAACCCGATTGTAAGACTCTAAGAGGAAAGCAACCCAACCCTAAGACTCTAAGAAGGAAGCAACCCAATTGTAAGACTCTAAAAAGGGACGCAACCCATTGTAAGACTCGTAAGAGGGAAGCAACCCCTTGTAACTAG